>CAUYRH010039943.1:0-13458 GCA_963574655.1 Perodicticus potto | reverse complement strand
TCAGCTGGGGCTGGTGGCCGGCTCTAAACAGATTTCATAACCAATGTATTTCAAAGATAATTGTTTCTAACTTACCATGTCAATGACTGTCTTCTATTTAAAGTTAAGTTTTATCCACAACCTAAAGTGTCTCCAGAACGAGTGGTGGGCAGACCAGAACAAGTCTCCTTGGGCTCAAAGAGTTCACTGCTGCAAGTAAATCTCTAACAATTCATGTAAAAGTTAAATTTTACACTATAAAGAACCAAATATAGTAAAACTGAGTTACAATGAGCTGGCACACAAAATTTGAGAATGAGCATACCATCAGTTGTACTGATTGAATAGGCTCTACAGTTTGGCTGAGCATCTCAGCACCCACTCAAGTCATTGCTCCTTGGGTGGTGGGGATTGGGAGGATGCTTCGTGCTCTGAACAGGTGACTTACAAACAAATTTTGAAAAAAAAAAACAAAAAACCAGACTCCTAGTCCCCTTTACTAAATCATTGAAGCCTCCGGGGTCCTTAGCCCCCAGTTCCATGTGTTTATATACCAATGTCATTTTAATAACCTGTCACTATTAGGAAAGAACTTATTTTATTAAGATGTGGCTCTGACTAAACCAACTGACAACAAAATAAGATTGAAAAGTATGCCTCTCCTAAGTGCTTCCCTAAAGCAATGTTTCTCAGAGTGTAATTCCCAGATCAGGACCATCAGTATCACCTAGGAATTCAAGACCCAATAATCAGGAACTCTGGAGCAGGACCCAGCGAGCTGGTTTGAACAAGCCCTCAAGGCAATTCTGACACACACTCAGGTTAAAGAATGACAGGTCTAAAGGTCTACATGAAGTAGCTACTATAATTTATTAAGATATTTATAGATTGTCAAACAATATTATTTTCCACACTATGCCTGAATTTACCAGTCACTTTTAGGAATTTGGAGTCTGTAATCACATTCAAGCTGACATTTTTCGTGTCTCCAGTAAACCATCTAATGAGAGGGTGTGGAGTTTCCCATCATGCTCAGCAACTGTCCTCCAAATAATGATGACTCGACAATTCAGGATGCCCCTCCTCTCTAGATATTGAAATAGCAAAGCTCAGGCCCAGCTGCTAGCTATTCTGCTTTAATAAATCTGGGATAAGACTTTGATATCAGTATTTCCTAAATACCGTAACACATATACACATATACATTTCTTCCTAGTTTATAGGCAGACTTGAATACTACTGCTCTTTAAAACCATTGCTATTTAAAGGTTAAATAAAGCCAAGTGAGTCTTCAATGCGTGGTCTGTAAGAGGAAGATTTAAATGTCTCATGTGTCAAATGTCCATGCTGGTCTCTCACACCCTGCCCCACCTCCTCTTCACTTTACCAAAATTCATGAACTGGGACTAAAATGGAAGAATGGGCATAATTAGGAGCATAAAGTTCTACACCACTTTGTCTCACTTTTCTAACTTTTGTAAATGAGTCTACACTCCAGGAAAAGCATTTAACACAAATTATTCAGGGCCAGAGTGTTGCTTGGCATAGGAGCTGTTGAAGACTAGGACTCACATAGAGAATAATGTCTTACCAGAAGAGTTTAAATTGAGAATCATGCTCATTGTTCCACGCATGACAGCTTTCCTCCTGCTAAGAGCAGCCCACACTCAGGATAACCTCTGGGAATGCATCTGTCTTTGAAGGGAGAGGGCCCCATGATGACAAATGCCACCTCCTTCTTCACTTCCAAATGCTCTGAAATTTCCGTAGGAAAGCACCTTCCTAGGATAGAAGTCTGTCCTTTTCCCTTTCCCCTCCTCTAGTGTATATATCTGTCCATTGAGGTGGCAATATCCGTAGCGTGGTATTTCACAGCAGAAAGTTAAAGATCACAGTCACAGCCATGTTCGGAAAAAAATCTGGAACATATTTAGCTAATGCTTTTGTTCTCATTAATCATTGGCTCTGAATATAGTTCTATCTCCCTGAGAAGTAACCAAATCCATGCCCTACTTCTCATCACAACTATTTCCCCCATTACTTTTTTCTACCCGCCACCACCACCAGCCTTTGTTAACCTCTGAAAACTCACAGTCCTGAGAAAATGAAATTAAAGTTCAATGTAAAAGGTCAAATGGCTTCATACACATGCTGCAGGGGGAAAATGAATCAGACATTTCTAACACTGGGACTCAAATTTGTCTTTGTTAAAACTTCCTGTTATGGGCTGAATTGTGTCCCTCCCCAAAATTCATAAAGTGAACTCATAACCCCCAGTGTTTCAAAATGTGGAAATAGGGCTTAAAGAAGTGACAAAGGTGAACTAAGGTCATCAGGATGGGCCCTCATCCAATCTAACTGGAGTCCTCACAGGAGGAGATGAAGACAGACACACCCAGAAAGAGATCACATGAAAACATGGCAGGAGAGGACGGCCGACTGTAAGCCAAGGAGAGACCTCACAGAAGAACTCATACCTTGATCTCGGGCTTCTGGCCTCCAGAAATCTGAGAAAACAGATTTCTGTTACTTCAGCAATTGAATCTGTGGTACTTTATTATAGCAGCCTTTGCAAACTAGTGCACTGCTTTTCCATCAGCCACATTTTTTCCCATCCTGGGGCTAACTTCTCTTCTTCTCTTTCCTAAACATCCATTCCTTACAATAAGGCGCTGATGCTAAATGGGATTTTCTTTTTTTTTTTACAACGCAGTGTTTTCTCTTTCTTAAATATGGATCAAAAATGTTTTCACATAGTAAATGAGAAAATATCATGAATGTCATATCAATCAGGTTGATAAAAATATCTCCGATTGTATGTGAAGCCCGCACACTGTACCCCATGACTGAATTATTGTACACAGCTATGACTCAACAAAAAATAAAAAAAAAATAAAAATAAAAATAAAAATAGAAAATGTAGGCAAGCACTGTGGTGGCTAAGCTACTTGGGAGGCTGAGGCAGGAAGATCACTTGAGCCCAAGGGTTTGAGATTGTTGTGATACCATGGCACTCCAGCCCAGGTGACAGATGGAGACTCTGTCTAAAAAAAGAGAGAGGGAGGGAGAAGGAATATGGCTTTGAATGGTCTTCTGAATTGGGGACGATTGGCAAATGCCACCCACGAGGCTCACCTTTCCTTCTGAGAGCCGACTGTTACTTTTAAAAAAAGTTGAGATTGCCTCATGCTTCTGTTTAATTTCCAAAGTTCTGAAAAGTCTATTCTGACCATGTTTGTCAGTGGTCTCATTGCATTACAGAGGAGAGTTTTTGAAGGTCCTTACTCTACTTTTTCACTGACGTTAGTTGGATTAAATCATTAACTAATAGTGAGTTAACTTTGTGAGAACTTTGCTTTCACGTGAGCTAAGAATGTTGAAAAACAACCCCAAAGTTAAAAATTTTTATGTTTCTCATTTTGAAATTGACCTATTTCAAAAATATACTTTGCAATTTCAAATTTATTTCAAAATTTATTTAGAAATCAATCCATGAACACTAGTCAGCAGCTAGATGTATGTATTTTGTCATTTGCTTCCCATAAAGAACTCTAGCTTAGTTAGATTATTTGGGGACAATAAAAGAAAAAGGGGTGGTTTTTACAGATAATGTAAAGATTGGAGTACAAAATGTCAAACACAAAAATAAAGTTGACCTATTTAGCAATACACTTAAACAATATTTTTATATCACTGGCCTAAAAATGAAGAATACGTATGAAAGGATTGTATTTACATTATTCACAAGCTATAAAGCAAAGTACTTCCATTATTTCCTATAAAAGGCAGTCAATTCCTGGTGAAAATTTATTTTTAGATTTTATTTTATCTTCAAGAAAAAAATAGAGCACCATTTTGTCAAATGTGGTAATGACTTTAGTAGATTGCAGATCTGACGTTCATGGAACAATTGTTACGTGTCACTGAAATGGCTTTGGCATTATTGCAATGACTTCAAAATGATCACTTGTCACCTGTGGCTCATTGAGTAGGGCACCGGGCCCCATATACTGAAGGTGGAGGATTCAAGCCTGGCCTCGGCGAACTGCAAAACAGAAAAATAGCTGGGCGTTGTGGCGGGCGCCTGTAGTCCCGGCTACTTGGGAGGCTGAGGCAAGAGAATCGCCTAAGCCCAGGAGTTGAAGGCTGCTGTGAGCTGTGTGACTCTACGGCACTCTACCGAGGGTGATAAAGTGAGACTCTGTCTCTACAAAAAAAAAAAAAAAAAAATGATTATTTGTTATTGTGCCTCGGATGTAACTTTTGCTCCCTGAAATCTTTGCTGTTATGCCAACCAGCCTGCTATTTTGGGTTTTCTTTGTATGACTTATATCATAAATCCCTAATTAGTAAATTCACAACTGGAAAATATGGAGGTGCTTGTTGGTCACAACGTCTTCGTATAAATAGAAATGTAAAGAGATAACCCATTTTAATATTTCAACATCTGCTTGGTTATTGGTATAGACTAAGATAAATAAGTACAAGGGAAGAAAATTAATGGGCTCAAACCATCATATAATGATGTCATACTCAAAATCAGATTCTCTTTAAAGAGTTTAAATGGTAATTAAAAGGCTATTTTTTGAGGCTTTAGTAACATTTCATCTAATGCAAAGCCAATGTGCGCCAGGTCATACGCAGGCCAGCCTGGGATGAAATCACAGAATGAAAGTGAAGATGGAGTTGAAGATTAATTTAATTAGGATTTCTTAAGATAATATTTAATTTTATGAGGGATTTCAAGGCTGTGAGATTGCTTCCTCACATCACAAGCTACACCAAATATGCACATTTTCAGATTCTTCCCAGGAAGGCACTTTTAATGGAATTTACAAACTCCAAAAGAGGGAATTAATACCAGTTATAATAAGAATCTATGGAATATTAGTGGCATGTGAATGGATTTGATTAATAATGTAATGTAAGGTGGTATTTCTCCAAGTACATAATCCATTGATTTTTGAAAGGTCCTAGCCTTGATCTATTTTGCCTGGAAATTGTGATTTGGTGCCGAACTACCTTTGATAAGAAATTAATGCCTAAAGTATACAAGAAAGTTGTGTCTTGGTGTGTGGCATGTGATAACTTTCGGGAAGAAATATAAGGATTAGAGAACCAATTTTTGAAACAATAGAGGTCACAAGTGCACGTACTAGTTGGATTTATTTGTAACTTTTAAATATTGACAAAGGAAAAGTGCTTGGGAGTGATAGTTTTGGAACTCAGGAATTTAACTGCTTGGGATTTTGAGGTTTTTTCCCACTCAGATAGTTCTACATATTTTGAAATGCAGTGTTACATTTTAAAGGTCACTTGTAAATGGTATTTCCAGAAAGAAAAACAACTTAACATTTAACATGTGAAGCATCCATATAAAACCCTTTCAGAATTTATCATTGTTCCATTTATCCAGATGGTGAAACTGAGGGTCAGGTTATGTTATTTGCCTGTTATATCGCTACAAGTATTAGAGGCAGAATTCAAATCCCCATTATTCTACCTCTAAACCCATACACACTGGATTATCTCTCTTCTCTGAGTTAAAGACTAGAGACCACAAGGTGCCTTTTTAACCTGCCATGACTTGTTGCTGTGGTAGGTTGAGAAAGTGAGGAGAGTGGTAACTCACATTGCCTTTAGGTGGAAGATTTATGCCACTTTTTCCACATTTTCCCCTCCAGACTCATTCTCTTCTTTCTCCATCTTGTCCTGGACCCTGCAATTCACGTGCCCTCATGGATGCAACACCAATTTCCTTCCCTCCTGGCTTCCAATTTGGTTTGGCCAATGAGGGAAGGAGGACAAGATAACCCAAGCGTTCCCGCCATGTTCCGCGTCCACTTTTGTACCTTATCCCTGACTACTTGTTTCCCTAAGCTTTGGCCTCTGTTGGAAGGTCACTCTTTCTCCCTTCCCTCTCTTTCCCTAGATCCTGCTGATGTGCAAATGTGCATGTATCATTGAATAGGTTTTTCTCTGTAACACATCACCCTAAAACTTAGTGACCTAGAAACAGACAGTGTATTAATTTTCACAATTCTGTGGGGTTTAGGGACTTCTTCAAGTCTGGGCTGATTTGCTGGAGCTGCAAGGTCTAGAATGGACTCACTGGCTCTCTGCTGATCAGCTCAAGGCCAGATAAACTGACTAGGGAACTAGGCTACACGTGACTTACCCTCCAGCAGATCAGCCAAGACTCATGGCAGTGGTCACAGGGCTCCCAGGCCTTAACGCACAAGTACTTTTCAGGTCAAGTTTGTTATTAGCTAAATAAGGAGTCAGCGTGCAGACACCTGGAGAACAATCATTTCAGGCACGTTTGCGAGTGACCTACCACTGGGATCCAGACAGGGAATAATGGCCATTCAGACTTCTCTTCCAGGTCTGACTGTAGGGTCTATCTTCCACTATAAGGCTATAAAATTTCTCTAATATATACAGTGCTTTTCAAAGTCTCAGATGAAAGATCAGGTATTTATTTATTATTTTGTTCTTACCACTAATTAATAGACTATTTTACCAATGTTAGATTTTATTAATCTGAAACCTTTTCATAACAGGAAAAGTTTTTTCTTCCCTCTTTTTCTTTGAGAAGAAATATTCTAGATAAATAAGAATGTTCTATTTTATAAAGAGAGAAAAATTCTGGCGTATTAAATTCACAGCAGCTTAAGGAAATTTGCAATCAGTCTCTGTTGTCTTCAAAGAGGCCTGGACAGCGTTAATATTTAATAAATGTAAAAGGACATAGTTCTTTCTAGATCGTCTAATTCAAAATGCTGGCAGTGGAGACAGCAGGGACAAAATGTCTCCGGTATGAAAATCCCCTATATTTTATTTAACTTACAGGTGGTGACAAACATCTTGAAAACAAATAGCTTTCAACAAAATCTGATGAAACAAAAAGGTATTTTGTTTCAAATATATGGAATAAATCTTGTAAATTTTAAGTGATTTCCTGAACAAGAAGTATATGGAAAAAGCCAGTGATGACTTTTCTAGGCATTTTCTTTAAGAACAGAATTTCAAAGGCCTAAAGATTTTTGCTTTTTCTTTTCAAACTCCCAGCCCAAATATTAATTATGATAGCTATTTTTTAGAGCCATCTTAAGGTATATCGAGGGTATATTATGTTATTAATATCATGACCTGCTGTGCTTGTAGACACAACACACGCTAAACCAGATCATTCTGTACACACACACATAATTTGGTATGACCATAATCCATAATTGGATTAATTGTAGAAATATTTCTGCTTTTCAGAAATATCTTCACTCTTCAGTTAATTTTCTGCTGAACATTAGAATTTCTGAAATGTTACAAATGTTCCTTAAGGGACATGGCTCAAAGGAGTAGGGCACCGGCCCAATTATAAAAAATCCATAAATTGCAACTATTAGCATACACGATAATGATAATTATTTTTAAAATGGTTTTTATTTATTTTGAGTGAATGGTTGAGTCTTGAGCTCCTGTGTCCTTGAGAAGCACTAACTTAGTGACAACCCTGGTTTTAAATAGTGGCCGCGTCATTTCCAGTAGAAACGCTGTAGGCGACTCTTTTCACGTGTTTGAGATTCTGTCTCCTCACTTGGGCAACCGGGATATCTCAGTTCTAATTATTCCAAATTGTTCTCAAAATTTCCATGTTAAATACCAAAGTTAAATTGTCTATTAAAAATTAATAAACCCATATGAATCCATATGAATCAGCTCACATAGGGACTGATGATTTATTAATTTTTTTCTTTCTTCTAAGAGCAAAGAAAAAACATGGAAGAATTTTCATTACATATTGACAAGATCGGACTTAGATTTGAGAAACAAAAATGGTTCAGCCTGCACTGTGGAAAGTTGATGCTAGATTTAATGGGGGAAAGAGGGAGACGGGAGGAGGGTAAGTTGGTTAGCAATTTTGTGGAGAGAATTAATGGTGCCATGCGGTGCAGTGGAGAGCGGTGGGTGTGCACACTTTGATTCATTTATTAACCACACATTGACCTGACATGAATGCCCACTATGGGGCGTCTAACTGATCCATCAATTAAGTAAAAGTCTTTGATTGATAGTTAATTAGTTTATAATATTATACTCAAGAATAAACAATGTGTCCACAATTTGATGTATCAATTACAGATTTTACCACACAAAAAAGTGATGCGGGATTCCCTTTCCCTAGATTTGCATCCAACTGAGAGTTCCTGATGTTTAAATGGTTCCCCTTGGATATCTACTTTTTACACGTATTTGCATGTGACTTTCAAAATGACATATGCACACACATGTATAAAACTGAACTGGTTCTTCCCTGCAGTATAGCGATGCTCAAATATTCAACTCTAGAAATCGATTTATTCATTTAGATTATGGCTCTGCCAGTCACTAGCTTTGAGTAGATTTTATGACAGTTTATTAACCTCGCTGAAGGTGGGTATACCCACCTACAAAATGGGGCTAGTATTTACCTTATAGGAGGACAAAATTAACTAACACATTTAAAATGCTCAGAAAAAATGCCTCTGCTCTGTGAATATGATTACCTCCCACAGGGTCCTCCTCGCCTTCTGCCCTTGAACCCCCTAGACCTTCTCCATCCTGTATTGCCGGCCACAAGTCCTCCAGGCACAGAAACGTGTGTGTGTGCTGTTCCCTGCCTCTGAAGCTCTTTCCTTGTCTTCAGAACTCTCATTTCATCTCTGAAGTTTTGCCCAAGCATTTCTTTTCTGCACCAGCTTTTCTATCTGGCTCCACATCACTCTCCTCCATCTCACTCATCAGAAGAGCAGGTGTGCTGTCACTTGTGTCATTTGTTTAATTTAGGTCCTGGCTGGTTCCCCTGAGACACTGTAAGGTTGTTGAGAGCAGAGATCGAATCTCCTATCGGTTGCCTTTGTATCTTCCGTACCCAGCACCGTGCTTAAAAAGAATAGTGGAAGGAATAAATAAATTAACGGAATGAAATCAAATACAATTGTAATTGACTATGATACGTGCACAGCTTAGCAAGTTCAAATGAATTCAATAGACTGAAAAGAAGCGTAAATTCTATTTGCCTGTCTTTGTCTCCTGTCCCAAGATGAGGATGACGTGGGTGATGGTGATAATTCTCTTCCTTTCATGGCTGGCACAAGTCTCTCTGCCACAGCCAAGAAGAAATTTAAAGGAATGAAATTGTGGAGAAAATGAAACAAAAAAAAAAGAAATGAAGAGAAGAAAAATAACATATTCCTTTTCCTGGAATATCCAGTAGTTCAGAAAATAATTTTACAGAAGTGGGATGCTTCTCAATCCAGCCAGAAGAAATCGACACAATAGTTCTCTAGCCTCTAGATGGGGAATCGTTTCACGATCCCATATACGGATAGATCAGATCCTCATGTGACACACTTTCAATTTCTTTTCTTTTTTTTCACACGTTCAATTTCATTTGTCAATGATACCTCGATAAAGCAGGAAGAAAAGGAAGAATCTATGAGAGGCAGAAAAAAATATTTAAAAAAAATGAGAACAATAATCTTCTTTTTTTTTGAGATGGAGTCTCGCTTTGTCATTCTTGGTAGAGTGCTACAATAATCTTGACTGATATTTTGGCATCATGAGTTTGCTTGTTATTAATAAGAAATATTTAAATGTTAAATACCTCAGTCAGATGATTGTTCATTCCGGATTACTGAATAAATATAATTTTATCGATCAATTAAAAATTAATTACTAAGTTAAAAAAAGATTTGAAAGTTGAATAACATAGGATGGCTATTTTTAATGGTATGCTTACCTTCTTGGTATTTTTACCCATTGCTTGGAAACATAAGGGTATGTATATGGGATATGTGTGTGGCTGTCTGTGTGTAATGTGTATATATGTGTATATAGAATTCAATCAAAACTGGGAAAACTCACAGAATGTACAAGGTAATTTTTTTGTTTGTTTTTGAGACACAAAACAAAAAAATTAGAGTGCTGTGGCATCATAGCCCACAGCAACCTCAAACTTGGTAGAGTACTGTGGCATCATGGCTCATAGCAACCTCAAACTTTTGGCCTTGAGCAATCCTCTTGTCTCATCCTCCCAAACAGCTGAGACTACAGGGAGTGAGTCACTACACCCAGCTAGTTTTTCTTATTTTTAGTAGATATGGGGTCTCGCTCTTGCTCAGGTGGGTCTCCAAATCCTAAGCTCAAGCAATCCACTCACCTTGGCCCCCCGGAGACCTAGGATTATAGTAGTGAGCCACTGTTCCCAACCCTTATACAAGTTAATTTTTAAAAATCCCTTTAGAATAATGGCAATTATAATTGTGTCCTCAAAGTGTAACATATCATCATTCTATTTAATGAATATGGGACACCAAGTAAGAAAATTAAATGGGGTAACTGAAAATTGTTTTTCTGAAATTAAAGGTTAGTTAAATCTAAACCATAATTTCACTTGAATTTTTCTTATGGGCAATAAGTCATTACGACTTTTGAGACGAATAATGTTTGGAATGTATTCAATGTGTTCTAAGATTTATCCACTTCGGCCCTATTATTTTAGGGGGACAGATAATTCACCAGGAAATTAAATCGTAGGGGCTGCCTGGTGCTATGTAGGATAATTAACACACCCTAAACTCTACCCACAACATGTTACTAGTCTTTCCCCCATACCCCGGTTGTGACAACCAAACTCTAGACATTGCCAAATACCCCCTGAAAGTCTAAACAGCCCTTACCTGAGAACTACTACTGTATTTCTTTGTTTTTCCTGTGACAATTTGAAACAGGTATTACACCTTTTACCCCAAATTCAAATTTGCATACCACTAGTGTAATCTTAATGTTTTAGATATGAGGAATAACAATATATTTCTTAATTTCCATAATATATACATAAATGTATTGCATATTCACTCTATAAAAAAGAATTTACAAACATTTATAACATCAGCAACCCTTGTGACTTCTTTAAATTATAGACTTTTTACCACCTTATTTTACAGGAGAATAAATGTACTAAACACAAAGTCTCATAGGCAGTAAACTGACCCTGAAACCCATGATCTTCTAAACTGCACTTCCAACATTACTGTATTGGAAGAATGGATGTTGTTGAGATAGGGATAAAGCAGGTCATTTTCCTTTACTCCTTTCTAAATGAGCCAATTTTAGATTAAATTATGTTACCTCTGCTAAGCTATCAACAGGAAATCCTCCTTTTATTCTACTCTTTACCAGCTGGTGAGCAAAGACATATCACTTAGGCTAGATCATCTCCAAGGCTCTATGATATTTATACTTGATAATTGTATTTATACTGAATAATTATATAAATTGCATTTGACCTATAAGTAAACATACATTTTGACCATTAGTGGCATAATTTAGTTTATGGAGAGAAAAAGACAACAGAAAAAAGTTATACAAACAAGGTCCCAATATAAAGTAAATATGGGTGTGGGAGTCGATAATAATCATCAAACAAAATGGTACCGTTAATATTGGACAAATATTTCCAGTATCTATCAATTTTTGGTTAGTGTGGACTATCTGCATTTTTTGAAAAAGCCACAAAATCACAACCATAGGAATATTTTAGCAGGTTTATATTATTTGTTTATTTACTTTTTTGGCCAGGGGCTGGGTTTGAACCCGCCACCTCCAGTATATGGGGCCAGTGCCCTACTCCTTTGGGCCACAGGCACTGACCCATAGGAATATTTTAAATGTCTACAACAACAGCTTGGTGGTTCAGAAACTAACACTTGTAATTCAAACTTCTGAGGAAAATTGTTTGCTCTAAATCATGATTTTTTTTCAAAAATTGATCTATTTTAAAAAGGAAAAATATAATGAATATACTTTAATGTTGTTTGTTGTACAATTTTGTTTCATATGAATATTTCTTTTTTTTCAGTCACATTTATGTCATTAAGTTGTGGAGAGGCACATCTATGCCATTTCCTTTATTGAAAAATAAAAAAGTGTTTGTGATCTGAATTGCTTAACTGAATTTGCACCTCTATTCCCAACTTGTTAGAAAAATTATAACTTGGCAAAGTATTTCCTCCCTTCCACAATAATTCCAATCCTTATCTTATTAAACAGCTTATCCTGCAAATTGTTCTTGACCAAGCACAGGTGAGAGACGTGGCTTTGAAGGTAGAAGGGAAAGTTTATGATGAAATTAACAGACCAGAAAGCTGAATCTTGTTTACCGCTAAATCTCAGTGGTTTGGAATGGAATGCAGATAGCTCTGAAATCTACACTTGAAAGCATAAAATGATCTTCCACCATCACAAAATGTTTGCTGTGGAGATAGTTTTGAAGTTTAAAAAAAAAGAATACCTGACACTCTTCATTTATCAACAAATTAGAGGTCAAGAACGTCCTGACTTTTCCATAACTTCTCCACACTTGAAAGAACCTCAGAGTGAACGGTGGATGTGACTCAGCTCTCTCTTAAGGCTTTTCTGTAAAGAAAAGAAGAAGCCGTAGGATATGTTTGTTCCTTCTGAACATAAAACGTAAAGCATTGGCTTCACTGAGACTCTGTTGTGATCATCCAAACAGTACCACTTAGAAACCTGCTTGGCTTTGAAGCCAAGAAGAGAGGGAAAAAAAAGAAACAGAGAACTGAATATAAAAGATGGGTTTGGAGCCAAATCACTGAGAATAAATGTGAAGAAGTCATCGGAGGGCTGTACGTAAACCTATAAACACAATACATGCACACAACAGTGTTATTTATGTTCCTTGGGTTTAAATAAAATAGTAAACAGATGTTGGTAAGATGTTTCTGATCTTGGGTTGGCATCTACAAGACAGATAAAAGGGAAGAAAACAACAGCAATAAAAGAATATTAGGAATTGCACAATGCAATCTTTAGCTTAAGATGGTGCCAGGCTAGAAAACAACATCACACACAGCCTATTCTAATTTCCCTCCAAGCACTTAAGAAAACAGCAAACCCACAAAAGAAACAAACAAAAATGTACATCATTTAAAATCAAGACTGGCAGCAAGACTATTACATGGATCTAAAAAGATTTTTCCATAAAATTCAAAATCTGTGTTGCTACATAGAGAATTACAAGCGAGTCTAGTGAAATGGACCAAACCCCAGACTGGAAAGGAGGGAAGCAGACTTCTTTTCCCAGTATACTATTCTCCTCTTGTTTCAGGCATCTTCAATGTTAACATAGAGATGTCATCACTGCTAAAGACTGTCATTTCAAAAAAAAGAAAATGTTCCCCCAAAGACACTTTGCTTCCTTCCTTGCTTCCTTGCTTCGTTCCTTCCTTCCTTTCTTTCTTTCTTTCTTCCTTTCTTTTTTTTTTCTTTTTCTTTTTCTTTTTTTTTTTTTTTTTTTGCAGTTTTTTTTGCCGGGGCTGGGTTTGAACCTGCCACCACCAGCATAAGGGGCCAGTGCCCTACTCCTTTGAACCACCGGTGCCGCCCCCAAGCGGGGCTACTTTTTTGTATTTTTAT
>CAUYRH010039942.1:0-24309 GCA_963574655.1 Perodicticus potto | reverse complement strand
GGCGCCTGTAGTCCCAGCTACTTGGGAAGCAGAGGCAAGAGACTCGCTTGAGCCCAGGAATTGGAGGTTGCTGTGAGCTGTGATGCCACAGCACTCTATCCAGGGTGACAGCTTGAGGCTTTGTCTCAAAAAAAAAAAAAGAAAGAAAGAAATTATACCCTGTATCTTCTCAGATCACAAGGCAATAAAGGTGTAACTCAACTCCAACAAAAATGTTCACACAAAGACATGGAAGTTAAACAACCTTATGCTGAATGATAGCTGGGTTCAGGAAGAGATAAAAGAGAAAATCATTAAAATCCTCAAACATAACAACAATTAAGACACAAGTTACCAAAATCTGTAGGACATAACAAAAGCAGTCTTAACAGGTAAATTTATCACATATCAGATGCCTACATTCAAAAACCAGAAATAGAGTGCATCAACAAACTTGTGAACCACCTTATAGAATTGGAAAAAGAAGAACAATCTAATCCTAAACCCAGCAGAAGAAAAGAAATAACCAAAATTAAATCAGAGATTAATGAAATTAAAACAAAAGAATCATTCAGAAAATTAATGATTCTTGGTTGGTTGGTTTTTTGAAAAATAAATGAAATCAACACACCTTTGACCAGATTAATTATAAACAAAAAAATAAAATCTCTAAAAATCTTAATCAGAAAGGATAAAATGGAAATAACAAGAGATGCCACAGAGATACAAGAGATCAACTCTGAGTACTACAAGAAACTCTTATGCCCAGAAATTTGACAATGTGGAGGCAATGGATCAATATCTGGAATCGCACGGACTCTCTTTCTAGACTTAACCAAAAAGAAATAGATCTCTTGGAACAGACCAATTTCAAAAATTGAAATCCAAGAAACAATAAAAAATCTCCCAACAAAAAAAAAAAATTCCCTAGTCCAGATGGCTTCACACCAGAATTCTATCAAACCTTCAAAGAGCTTATACCCAGGCTTCAGGAATTATTCAAAAAAATTGAGAAGGAAGAAATCTTCCCCAACATGTTTTATGAAGCAAACATCACCCTGATACCAAAACTAGGAAAAGACCCACCTAAAATGGAGAACTTAGACCAATTTCACTAATGAATATAGATGTAAAAATTCTCAATAAAATCCTAGCCAACAGATTATAGCTATACATTAAAAAAATCATTCATCATGATCAAGTAGGTTTCATCCCAAGGATGCAAGGCTGCTTTAACATACATAAGTCCATAAATGTAATTCACTGTATCAATAGCATGAAGACCATATGATCCTCTCAGTTGATGCAGAAAAAGCATTCAATAAAATTGAGCTTCTTTTTCTAATTAGAACACTTAAGAATATAGGCATAGGTGGCACAATTCTTAAATTGATTGAAGCCATCTATGATCAAACCCATGGCTAACATTATACTGAATGGAGAAAAACTGAACGCTTTTCCAGTTAGAACTGGAACCAGATAAGGTTGTCCACTATCATAACTATTATTCAACATAGTGCTGGAAGTTCTAGCCAATATAATCAGGCAAGAGAAGGAAATAAAGGGCATCCAAATGGGGGTAGAGGAGGTCAAACTCTTGCTCTTTGCTGATTATTTGATCTTATATTAGAGAACCCCAAAGACTCAACCACAAGACTCCTCCTGGAAGTGATCAAAAAGCACAGTAATGTCTCAGGATATAAAATCAATGTCCACAAATCAGTAGCCTTTGTATATGCCAATAACAGCCAAAATGAGAAGCTAATCAAGGACACAATTTCCTTCATAGTAGCCCCTGTAAATTGGAGTACCTAGGAATACACCTAATAAAAGAGGTGAAAGACCTCTACAAAGAAAATTACAAAACCCTAAGAAAAGAAATAGCAGAAGATACTAACAAATGGAAGAACATACCATGCTCATGTCTAGGAAGAATCAACACTGTCAAAATGTTTATACTTCCCAAAGCAATGTCAGATTTACTGTAATCCCCATTAAAATACCATCATCATACTTTCAAGATTTGGAAAAAACAATTCTTGTTTTTGTATGGAACCAGAAAAAAACCCATATTGCCAAGGCAATTCTTAGTTCAAAGCCGGAGTTATCACCCTACCAGACTTTAGGGTGTACTACAAAGCCATAGTGATCAAAACTGCTTGGTTTGGTTTGGAACCAAATAGAAAACCAGGAGATGAAATTAACGTCTTACATCCACCTGATCTTTGATAAACCAAGTAAGAACATACACATTTACTGAATCCCTATTTGATAAATGGTGTCAGAAGAACTGGCTAACCACATGTAAAATCATTGGATAACCACTGAAACTGGGCCCGCGCCTCTCACCACTTACAAAAAAAATTGACTCAAGATGGATAAAAGATTTAAATCTAAGGCATGAAACAATAAAATCCTTGAAGAAAGTGGTGGGGGGAACACTTGAAGATATCGGCTTGGAGAAAGATTTTATGAAGAAGACTTCCATGGCAATTAGAACAACAAAAATAAACAAATGGGACTGAATTAAACTGAATAGCTTCTGTACAGCTAAGGAAACAGCCAAAGCAAAAAGACAACCATAAGAATGGGAAAAGATACTTGCATATTATGAATTGGACAAAAGCTTGATAGTGGAATCTACAAAGAATTCAAATTAATCAACAAAAATGAGCCAACAATTCCATATATCACTGGGCATGAGACATGAATAGACCTTCTCTAAAGAAGACGAACGGCTAACAAATGGGAAAAAATGCTCATTGTCCCTAATCATCAGAGAAATACAAATCAAAACCATGCTGAGATGTCACCTACCCCCAGTGAAAATGGCCTACATCACAAAGTTTCAAAGCTGCAGATGCTGGCGTGGATATGGAGAGAAGGAAACTTTTACACTGCTGGTGGGAATGCAAATGAATACAACCTTTCTGGAAAGAAGTATGGAGAATTCTAAAAGAACTCAAATTTGACCTACCATTTGATCCTGCAATCCCATTACCAGGCATATACCCAGAAGAAAAAAAATCCTTTCCTTGTTAAGAACATTTACACTAGACTGTTTATCGCAGCTCAAGTTACAATTGCCGAAATATGGGAATAGCTTAAATGCCCACCAACCCAGGAATGGATTAACATGCTGTGGTATATGTATACCATGGAAAACTAATTAGCCATTAAAAAAGATGGAGACTTTACATCGTTTGTATTAACCCAGAAGGAGGTGGAACACATTCTTCTTAGTAAAGCATCACAAGAATAGAGAACCAAGAATAGAATATACTCAATTCTAATATGAAGATAGTAGATGAGCTAACACAAGGAGTGGGGTAGGGGAATGAAGGAGGGGGAGTGGGGGGAGGGGAGAGAGGAAGAGGGAGGGAGATGGGGTGGCCATGGTGTATGGCACATAGTTTGGGGGCAGGACACAATTATAATAGGGACTTTTATCTAAATGCAATTAGTGTAACCCAATTCTTTGTACCCTCAATAAACCCCAAACAACAATTAATATATCAATCAATCAATCAGTCAATCCCAATGTCACTACATATGAGGACAGAGCCTTAGGAGATAATTTAAGTTAAACAAGGTCATAAGGATAAGACCCTAATCCAGTAGGACTGGTAGCCTTTTAAAAAAAGAGCAAGTGATGGTCTGAGGAAAGGTGCCTGTGTTGTAGAACCTGGCCAATTGTGGCAACTTTGTACCAGGTAGCCCAATTCTGACCTAAAGAAAATTCCCAGAAAGTTTTTCCTGGGATTTGAATTTGCAGTTAACAGGTGTGAGCATTCTAGCAGCAGTTTGATGATCATGTATGATACTGCAAACAGGACAAATAAAAGGACCAAGTGCACCAAGAAGTCATCTGAGCACACAGCAAGGAGTCAGCCACCTACCAGCTGAGAAAACAGGCCTCATAATGAAACTTGACTCGCTGGCACATTGATATTGGACTCCCCAGCCTCGAGAACTGTGAGAGCTCAATCTCTGGCTGTGTTAGCTACCAGTCTACAGTATTTTGTTATGGCAATCCGAAGAGATTGCCCATTACTTGATCCATTACTTGATCCACCCATTACTTGTTTTCATCTAAGTAAACAGATATCACAATTCAAAGAACAGGTTAAGGATAGCATAAACAGGGATGTAAAACATTTTATTTTTCCAGTTCACCAGTGACATTTTAAATAATGTTCAAAATGCTATGGAATTAAATTAGCCTGCCCCTGAGAAGTTAGTAAATGTGTAAGGCTTGGTATTAAATTACTAATTCACAAAAACTCATACATATTCTAGAAACTTCAATTATTTTAAAACTATACAGAACTGCTAAACTAAACCTTTTCAAAACTGTGTAACACATAAGTACCATTTTTTGAAATCTTGGGAAGAAAATTAACAAACAGTGTTACCAAATGTGTTAGCTTTCCAAATTATATTCAGAGTTCCCACATTACACAGCTTAGCGTCTAATATATGGCTGAAGCATAGTAAACACACTCTGAACAAACACTACACCTAGTGACCAGATGCAAAACATCCAACACTGACAGACATTATTTTAAGGAGAATTGCATGGCGAGGGATGCCAAGAATTCTAAATAATGAATCCTTAAAAATAATCTTTTAAATTAACTTTCAAGAAATATAGTTAATCTATGTTTTTCTCTTGAAACATAAACCAAAAATCGACTTATCTAAATTATTTAAATGAGCTTTACGAAGATAGCACACAATTCAGGAAAACACAGTTGCAATTACACAATCACAAAATATCTGTGAAGTAGTCAGTTTTCACACCCAATGTCTATCACCTGTCAGTCATCCACCAAGAATTGGAAAAAACTTTATTATGAAAAATTCATATTACATGTTTTATAGATACAGTTATCTATGTACAAAACGAAAAAAGGAAAACAAATGTACTAAAATGTATCAACTCTACATAAGAAAAATCACATCTTACTATTCCTTCACACTAAATATAATTTTCAAAGTGATACATGTATGATACAAAGGCTACGAAATTCAACCACTTTTAATCATTATTAAATTTGTGTCTTTATTAAAACCAAAAAAATCAAAATTTTAGCCACTGAAGTACATGATATATATAATATACAAAAGTAAAAGAAAAATGTACATTTCTACTACACTAGCAGATACAGCAGAAATTTCAACGGATTATTCTATACCAAATCCAAACGTTTACATCCAAGATGACACAGAGGTAACTTCTTTTTGTACCTAAAGTAAACATAAATCCATTTAATAAAGACAGTAAGATACAAGGTTCATTTGTGAGTTACCTAATAGCTGTAGTGTATTACAACTCTAACCCTAAGAAATAGGTTTTGTGAACCAAATAAACTGGTTGGTATAGGCAGCATATAATGTCTATATTAGGGACAGTGACAGACTTATAAAGTCTCAGAGCTGAAATTGTACTGGAGTTGATTCCCACCTGAATTGAACATAAAATGTCTGTAATTGCCACTCTATTTTAATATACCCTTAATATCATGATAATTTGAAAGCCTAAAATAGGTAAACAACCCAAATCTGATTTCCTCACTCCATAAAAGTTGATACCACAGACTTGAACAGTATTTTTTTTATCCAACTAAGAGGATTAGTCAAAAAATGAAATGGAAAATAATAACACTTTAGCCCAAAACTCAAAATCCTCAAGATTCAATACAGTAATAATATTGCTGCACTCTAATTTTAATTCATTTGTGCTTCTGGGTTTATAAAAACTCAACTGCTTCAAAAACTACGTCTGACTTACACAGTGTACAGCACTGCAGACTCAGATTCACAACTCCCTCTTGAGAGACTGTAAGAGGACCCTATGTGCTTATAGGAAGGAAGGATGGATTCAAAGCAGAGGCTACTCAGCTCCTGTCCCCAAAACCCACTCTATGGGTACACTGAATAAAGAATTATTTAAAAAGCCATTTGTTGAGGTTGTTCATTTTTGAAAGGATCACACAAGTAAGAGTTTCCTTTTGTGTCCCTAATTAAAATAAATGCCAACATACCATTGAGAATAACAAAAATTTTTCAGTTACCTTGGTCAGTTCTGGAAACAGCTCCTGTATCACAATGTCCAATAACATATAAGTAAGCTAAAGCACCAAAATAATAATAAATTTTAAGGCACTAAACATAAAAATAAAAACGATCAATTTAAAAATGATAAACCATAAAAATGATGAAAATTTAGGATGGTGGTAACCTCTACATAGAAAGCCAGGAAATAGGACTGACAATGTAAAACAAGCACAAAAGTAGCTTCAAATACTATTCATAATGTTCTCTCAAAATGGGCCCTGGCACAGTGGCTCACACCTGTAATCCCAGCATATTGGGATGCTGAGGCGGGTGAATTGCTTGAGCTCAGGAGTTTAAGACCAGCCTGAGCAAGAGCAAGACTCCATTTCTACTAGGTGGGCGTGATGTAGTCCCAAATGCATGTGAACATTTTACTATTATACCTAATAACTCATTTGTATGTTGACTATTTTATATGTAACAAAAATTTAAAAGAAACAAGCAGAATATAAAATTGTAACTGTATTAAGATCTCAACCTTATAGACTATAAACATAAAAATGTTAATTGTAGTATCATTCTGTGACTCGAATGATAGAATCACCAATTTTTAATTTTTTACTGTATTGTAAGAACTTTCAATATATTCTAAATTTTCTACAATATACAGTGTGGCCATAAAGTTTGTGTGGATTTTAATGTAACTATTTAATATAACTATTTAAATTGTATGTAAACTTTATGGTCACACTGTATATTAATTTTATTTTAACTTTTTTTCTTGAGACAGAGTCTTGCTTTGTTGCCCTCGGTAGAGTGCCATGGCGTCATAGCTCACAGCAACCTCAAACTCTTGGGCTCAAGCCTCCCAAATAGCTGGGACTACAAGCACCTGGCTATTTTTGTTTTCAAGCAAACCACGCACCTCGGCCTTCCAGAGTGTTAGGATTATAGGCGTGAGCCAGTGCACCCGGCCCTGTACATGTTAATTTTAAATGAAAACAATTCATGTTATTAAGAGAAAGAAAATCAGCAAAAGAGTAACACAAATAAAAACCATTATCTGAACGTCTAGATTATGCTGCCTTGATGTAGCACAGCATCACTTCATAGCTAACCCTAATGGCTAGATGCTCTTCACCAATCCCAGTTAATGCTCGCCTACCAGCACTAATGAATCTTACCTGCTTGTTAAGTACTGGCTGCTGAAAGCCATCAAATAGAAGTCTGATGCTTTCATACTTGGTTTCTTCACCAATACACTTGACTATCAGATCTAAACAACAATAAAAACCACACGTGGAACAACTTTGTATTATAAAAGTGATTTATCATTAACTAGATCATAAAGCAAAATCGCCACCCTATTTCCCAGATATTATGCAAAAACTATAATCAGTATTTCCAAAACTGAGTTTTCTGCAAAAGTCTCCTGAAAAAATAGGTTCTACAGTTGAGAAATGCAGTATCATGTATCCCATTTTTGGAGATTTCACAATTCAGAAAATACACTGAAGATCTATGGAACATTGCAGCAAAGAAATCTGCTTAATGGTTGGGCACCCGTAGCACAGTGGTTACAGCGCTGGCCACATACACCAAGGGTGGCAAAGGTTCGAACCAGGCCCGCGCCACTAGAACAACAATGACAAATGCAACAAAAGATGGCTGGGCACCTATAGTCCCAGGTACTTGGGAAGCTGGGGCAAGAGAATCGCTTAAGCTCAAGAGTTTGAGGTTGCTGTGAGCTTTGATACAACAGCACTCTACTGACGGCAACATAGTGAGACTCTGTCTCAAAAAAAAGAAAAGAAAAAAAAAACTAAAAAAAAACTGCGTACGCTATTACATGGTAAAATAGAGTTGGAAAATAATACACACCATATTATTCTATTAGGGGAAAAATTATTTATCCATTCACTTAATAAAGGGTGTCTTGCTTGGCTCCGAATCTTGGTAATTCTGAATGAAGTTGTTATGAACACACATGTTAAAAATTTTTCGGTGAACATGTTTTCCTCCTGTGGATGAACACAAGCAGCACGACTGTTGGCTTTTTTTTTTTTTGGAGACAGAGCCTCAAGCTGTCACCCTTGGCAGAGTGTCGTGGCATCACAACTCACAGAAACCTCCAACTCTCGAGCTCAAGCAATTCTCCTGCCTGCACCTCCCAACTAGCTGGGACCACAGGCGCCCGGCTATTTTTTGGTTGCAGCCATCATTGTTGTTTGGCGGGCCCGGGCTGGATTCGAACCAGCCAGCTCAGGTGTATGTGGCTGGCACCTTAGCTGCTTGAGCCACAGGTGCCGAGCCATGACTGTTGGTTCTTACAGTCAGAATACATTTAGTTTTGTAGGAAACCAACAAGTCATCCTCTCAAGTGGCAACACAATCTTGCACTCCTGCTGGCAAAGAGTAAAGAGCTCTTACTGCTTCAGACCTTCTCCAGCAAGGTGGTGTTGGTGTTCTGGACTTTAGCCATTCTAACAGGCATGCAGTGGTATGTTACTGTTTTAATTCATGTTTCTCTGATGACATATGACATAGAACATCTTTTCATATGCTTATTTGCAATCTGCATATCTTGTTTGGTGAGGTGTCAAGGCAGTTGGCTCATTTTTATATCAGGTTGTTTGTGTCCCTCCACCCCTTTTTTTTGGGACAGTCTCAAGCTGTTGCCCTCGGTAGAGTGCCCTGGCATCACAGCTCACAGCAACCTCAAATCCAGGGGCTTAAGTGATTCTCTTGCCTCAGTCTCCCAAGTATCTGGGACTACAGGTGCCCGCCACAACACCCAGCCTTTTTTTTGTTATCATTGTCATTGTTTAGCAGGCCCTGGCCGAGTTCGAACCCATCAGCCCCTGTGAATGTGGCTGGTGCGCTAACCAGTAAGCTGTGGGCGCTGAGCTAGGCTGTGTTCTTATTGTAGACTTGTGAGATTTCTTTGTATATTTTGGGTAACAGTCCTTTACCTGGCATATCTTTTTGCAAGTATCTTTTCCTAGTCTGTGACTTCTCTTTTAATTCTCTTGATATTATCTTTCACAAAGCAAAAATTTAATTTTTATGAAGTTTATCAAATTCTCTCTTTCACAAGTCATGCCTTTGGTGTAGCAACTAAAGGTCATCTACACTTTTTCTTATGTTATCCTCTTATACTCTTACGAGTTTTATAGTAATTTTTTTTTATAATTAGGTCTATAATAGATTTTGAGGTAAATTTTTTGAAGGATGTTAAGGTCTGTGTTTAGATCATTTTTTCTGCATGTGGATGGCCAGTTGTTCCAGAACTATTTGTTGATAAGACTATCTTTTCTCCATTGTATTCTCTTTGCAACTTTGTCAGGGATCAGGTGACATTATTTATGTGGGTCTATTTCTGGGCTGAATTTCCGGGATCTATCTGATAGTCTTTTGCCAATGTTATGTTGTCTTGATTATTGTAGCTGTACAGCAAAGCAGTGTCAATCCTCTGACTTTGTTCTTCTCGACTCAGTACTAAGATGGCTATGCTGGGTCCTTCTGCCTCTCCATACAGACTTTAAAATGTTTGTTGATAACCACAAAATAACTTACTAGGAGTGGCGTTGGTACTGCACTGTCTATAAGTTAATTGCAAAGACACTAAGTCTTCCTATCCATAAACATAAAATCTCTCTCCATTTATTTAGTTCTTGTTTCCTTTCATCAGAGTTTTGTGGTTTCCCTCATATAGATTTTATATATTGTTAGATTTTTACCTGTCTCATTTTTACAAGTGCTAATACAAACGGTATTATTTTTCATTTCAAATTCCACTTGTTCACTGCTGGTGTATAAAGAAAAGTGACTGACTTTCGCGTGTTTGAACTTTATATCCTACAACCCTGCTGTGACTGATTATTTTCAGGAGTGTTTTTATTGATTTTTTGGATTTTCTACACAATCTTGTCATTTCTTTCTTTCTTTTTTTTTTTTTTTTTACAGAGACAGAGTCTCACTTTATCGCCCTCAGTAGAGTGACGTGGCATCACACAGCTCACAGCAACCTCCAACTCCTGGGCTTAGGCGATTCTCTTGCCTCAGCCTACCTGAGTAGCCGGGACTACAGGTGCCCGCCACAATACCCGGCTATTTTTTTGTTTTGCAGTTCAGTCGAGGCCAGGTTTGAACCCACCACCTTCAGTATATGGGGCCAGCACCCTACTCGCTGAGCCACAAGCGCCCCCCACTGTTGTCATTTCTAAACAAAGACAGTTTTGTTTCTTCCTTCTCCAATCAGTACTTTTTCCTTTCCTTGTCTTACTACATTAGCAATGACTTCCAGTACAAAGTTGAAAAGTGATGAGAGGTGACATTGTTGCCACGTTCCTGATCTTAGTGGGAAGCCCTCAGGTTTCTCATCATTAAAGTACAATGTTAGCTATGGTTATTTTTACAGATTATCAAGCTGAGCAAATTCCTTTCTATTCCTAGAGATTATTTTTTAGATTAGGTGTTACACTTTATCAAATGCTTTTTCTGCTTCTCTTGTGATAATCACATGCTTTTTCTTCCTTAGCCTGCTGGTGTATGGACCACATTAACTGATTTCTGAGTAACTGTTGAACCAGCCTTGAACATCTAGGATAAATTGACCTGGTCTGGTATGTAATTCTAACTAGCATTCCTGCTGTATCTAAGTCTAGTTCTGACACTTGATCTTTCTCTCCAAACTATGTTTTGCCTTTAGCATGCCCAATAATTTTCTCATGACAGCTGGACATGACTCACTGGGTAGAACCTGCTGTGAACAGGATTTTAGGAACATGGTGGTAAGGTGTGCAGGGCGAGAATTCTTGTAGCCCTTGGAGCGGTCTCAGTCTTTCAGTGAGCCTGTACCACTGGACTGTGAGCTCCACACACATCAGGGGGCCCCACACTTCCTTAGGTCAGGATGGCTGAAGTGGACTGGTGTTGGGTGTTTCCCTTCCCTGATGTCAGTTAGGCTCTGGATAAAGTTTCTTCCAAGGGCAAGTCTTTTTTTTTTCTTTTTCAGTTTTTTTTTTTGGACCGGGGCTGGGTTTGAACCCACCACCTCTGGCATATGGGGCTGACATCCTACTCCTTTGAGCCACAGGTGCCACCTCCAAGGGCAAGTCTTGGAAGGAACAGAGTGCTCTGACGTTTTCAAAATGGCTCCTTCCCCCCCTTCTATGTTTGAAACAAGAGGGAATTTTTCTTTTCTCCAATATTCACTTTGGGAACCTGCCAAACCTTTGGAGGTGAACTCGCAAAAGTGTGGAGGGCAGGGCAGGGTGGCGCCTGTGGCTCAAAGGAGTAGGGCACTGCCCCATATGCTGGAGGTGGCAGGTTTTAACCCAACCCCGGCCAAAAAAAAAAAAAAAAAAAAAATCACGAAAAAAATAAAAAAGTGTACAGGGCTCCCATGACTTGGTTCCCCTGGAGTTTTTCAATTGAACCTCCAGAAATTCATCAAAGTTTCCCCACAGCGGTTTGAGGTCATGGACCTCTGCTTCGGCTGTGATTCTGTTATTTGCCTACTGATTTTTCCCCCTGTAGGAAGCAGTGATTTGACCACTAACTCTACCAATCCAATGAATCTAAAAGTAGTTGATTTTTTAAATTTTCCAGGTTTTTACTTATTACTAGGAAGGAGTAGAGACTTCCAGCTTCTTATGTGGCAGACCAGAAACTGGAAGTCACCCTATTCTTAGTCTGTCTTTTCTCCCTGGGCATTAGTATCCATTCACACGTGGTCAGATCTCTCCTAATCTACCTGGCACCACCTTTCCTCTAACTTTCACATCTAGATATACAATTGCTTATCAGACATTTCCTCCTAAATAATTTATAGGCACTTCACATTCAAAATACACTAAACTAATTATCCTTGGATTTGATCCTTATATTTTCACCATTCATTCAATTATTGGTTCAAACCTACCAACTCTACAAGACAGGTGACCACCTCCCTCCTTTGTGATGCCTCTGCAACCTAAGGCTCCATCAGTACATGCATGTCTTATCTACAGGTCTGTCTTTCTGCCAGACTAAGCTACTTAAGCACATTTTTTATATCCCTTGCACTTTTTGAATAGTGCCTGGAACATGAAAGGTGCTCAATAAATTTGGAATAAATAAATGAATTCTGATGTTTTAGTCGCAAGCACTAACACAGCTGTTCTGATGGCACAGCAGGTGTAGGACTCCACAACTGTTCCATAATATGTCACCCTGATCAATATCATTCTAAGTTACTGCTGAAAGAATGTGGCTATTTTGAGTAGAAACTGCTTTGTCTTACAGTTCTTAGGGCTAGCATGAGACAGAAACAAATTTTATTTAACTAGTGAGTTAATTTTTTTTTTTTTTTGTAAAGACAGAGTCTCACTTTATCACCCTCAGTAGAGTGCCGTGGCATCACACAGCTCACAGCAACCTCCAACTCCTGGGCTTAGGTGATTCTCTTGCCTCAGCCTCCCTGAGTAGCTGGGACTACAGGTGCCCACCACAACACCCGGCTATTTTTTTGTTTTGCGTTTCAGCCGAGGCCGAGTTTGAACCCGCCACCTTCGGTGTATGGAGCCAGTGCCCTACTCGCTGAGCCACAGGCACGGCCCTAGTGAGTTAATTTTAATTAGTCCTTACAACTATTCCTAAAATGAAAATTCACAGTAAAAATCAGCTTCGATAATTATTATATATTGTGACCTCAAAGGGATGCTAATCTGTATGAAGTTAGTCTGAAATATTACACCTGGAATATAATTCATCATTTCTTCAAAAGTCTGCTTTGCTCCTTTTTGCTTTTCCTGGAGAGAGCGAGGCTCAGTGTTTTCACAGAATATAGCATCTAAAAAAGAATGAAAAGAAATATTTCTGGGACTTTCACTTATTTATATATAAACTATTTACTTATAGTACAAGTACTAATAAACCAAAGAAAAACAAGATTTCTTAGTCTCTTAAATCCAATTAAAATCATGAAGTACATAAAACATAAACACATGAGAAAACACAAACCTCTGAGAAGTGTTATGAGAGAAACCAAACGGTGCTCCTGAAAAAGCTGTTCTAGTTTACACTGAAGATAGTAGTCAGTGTACATTTCTAACGTGTTTTTGAAGAGGATTCGTGTTCCCATTAAGAGATGATGAAGCCAGTCAGGAACCTGGAAAACCACCCGTCCTGAAATGGGTCGAATGGAATACCGTGTACTAAATAAATTGTTATTTTGAACATTTTCCAGTGCAGAATGTACTAATGACAACAGTTAGTCTTTTATCGTAAATGCTAGCCACATTAGTATGTTTAAGACCAATTATATTGCATTCTTATAAAAGAAGTACCTTTAATAAAAAATACCTATAATGGAACGACATTCAAGATCATCATTTACATCACAGAAACCAGACAGATGAAAGAAAAACAAGTCTTTACACAAACCACTTAGCTCTTACCTACATACATCAGGTAATCGTAGACTCCTTCTATAGTCATCACCTCCATAAAATAATTCTGATTTTGCTTTCTCTCTGTATTCTCAGCACGGTTTGCATTATTCTTAAACAGATCATTGAAAAGCTAAGGTGAAAGTTGAAATAATAAAGACATAATTACATGCTGTTGATAATCACTAGACAGACACAGAACAAAGGCATTTTAACCTTTTCCAATCAAAACAAGAGTATCAGGATATGTTTCCAAAATTCCACATTTATGCTCAAAATTACATTAAGAAATACATGTTCCCCCCAAATGTTACATAAAAACCTACATTCTTTTAGACACAACAGATAATACATTATTTATAAAGAACTACTCCTTTGTTTTTATATACCAAAAGGAACAAAGTAACATATACAAATATATAAATATACTATGGACACTTAATTCTAAAACTAACATGACCTAAAAAATGTTCAATTACTACTTAATAATTCAGTAGGGGTGAAAATTCAGTTTTAAGCCAAGTTTATCTGGACAATAATATCCAAAACCCAGAAAGGTTTAATAAAGGTAAATAAAAAACAGACATATGAAGAATTAGTAATACTAAATATTATGAAATGTAACTAATTCTCACCTCTACTTACCCCAAACTCCTTTCCAAGAGATCTCACAAAGTAATTTTTGTGTTTGACTAAACTTTTATAAACTTTTTGGCAGACATGTACCCTGTGTACTAAGATTCAGGCTACAGTATTATGACCCTTTCCTTAAGTATGTTTCCCTAGAAACAACATTAACATAAGCCACGTTTTCAACCACTACCTTCTTCAGGATAGTTGACAGATTAGCATCTGCTCCTCCCACCACTGTCCTGCACTATGTACTAAGCAGGCTTTATAGTACAACAAACTCAATTCCTGTTTTGCCTGAAAACGTCGATAGAGAATAGTAAACCATTATTGAAAAACAGCAGACTTGTGGGGGAGGGAATCAAACAAATTCTAAAAAGAAAAATCACAATTTTTTTAAAGTTTGGACAGGTTTAAAAAGCAGATCAGACATCACTGAAAAGGTAGAATTAGAAGACAGATCAGAAAAAATACAGTCCAGAAACAAAAAAGACAGAAAATATGAGGGAATAGTTAAGAAATCTGGGAAATAGAAAGAAAAATAAATTAGTATTCCAGAAGCACTTAAGAAAGAGAATAAAGAAAAGGCAAAATCTAAAGGGATAATAGCTGAGTTTTTCAAAATTGGAAAGAGAACTGTGGTAGGCTGTGAAAGTAATAGCCCCAATGACCATGCCTCTTTGTAGCTGCGCTTTTATGCAATCCCCTCCCACATCAACTCTGGACTTGACTGAAAGGATGGTCTTGCTAATAAATGATCTAATGTAGAAACATAAACTAATAGAAAAGAAAAGGGAGAAAACTCACAACATGTAATTGCCCTCTTGAAGAAAAAGATCACAAAGTACAATTGCCTCTCATGTGATTAACCACCTGGGGCTTAACTCATTGTCTTTTTTTTTTTGAGACAGAGCCTCAAGCTGTTGCCCTGAGTAGAGTGCCATGGTCTCACAGCTCACAGCAACCTCCAACTCCTGGGCTTAAGTGATTTTCTTGCCTCAGCCTTCCAAGTAGCTGGGACTACAGCCGCCCTGCACAATGCCCAAATATTTTCTTTTGTTTGTTTGTTTGTAGTTGTCATTGTTGTTTGGCAGGCCTGGGCCGGATTCAAACTCGCCAGCTCTGGTGTATGTTGCTGGTGACTTAGCCACCTGAGCTACAGGTGCTGAGCCAACTCATTGTCTTTATGATTAACCACCTGAGTAAGGGTT
Organism: Perodicticus potto; assembly: GCA_963574655.1. NCBI lineage: Eukaryota > Metazoa > Chordata > Mammalia > Primates > Lorisidae > Perodicticus > Perodicticus potto. The sequence goes on along the minus strand of CAUYRH010039942.1, from coordinate 8,996 downwards.
TGTCTTCCTGTACTTGGAAAGAATTAAGAAGACAAGGAAAACAATGCTTCCTCAGCTCACACCCTCACATTCCAAGGGCTCTGATAAAATAGCCTCATAGAGAAGAGGGGAAGAGAAAAAAGGAAAAAACAGATATAACTGCTTCCGCAGCTGCCTTATTACTATCAGCTGGCAACAAACTTTTGTTTGTTTGTTTGGAGACTAAGTCTCATTCTGTTACCTTGGGTAGAATGTCGTAGCATCACAGTTCACAGCAACCTCAAACACTTGGGCTCAAGTGATCCTCCTGCCTTAAGCCTCCCAAGTGGCTGGGACTATAGGCTCCACCCATGATGCCTAGCTAGTTTTTCTATTTTTAGTAGAGATGGGGCCTCACTCTTGCTCAGGCTGGTCTCTATCTCCTGAGCTCCGGCAATCCAACTACCTTGGTCTCCCAGTGTGCTAGGATTATAGGCATGAGCCACTGTACCCAAAAATAATTATTTTTTTTTCTTTTCCTGTGGTCTCCAAAGCAAGTTCACACTGCTCATCCGCAATGCCAGCACTTCTTGCTTCTTTTTCTTGTGTCATACCCTTCCCCATTTTGGGAAGTAAAATAAACTTACTTCTTTCTAAGCCTGATCTTTGTGTTAAGAATTGTTTGTCAGCCTGCACTATGGGTTCCCACCTCAACAATGTCTACACGATTTGCTTTCTCTGACAGGACAAATGCTGAACATAGTCCTGGGAAATTGTGTGCTGGGGATGCCCTCATAAAATGCTGCTGTCACATGAATCCAGGATTGGCTGCTGAAGACATGTAGCCCAGCAAACAGACCACCAACATTCAGACATATGAATGAGGCTATCTTTGGCCATGCGGCCCAGATGAGATCAGAAGTAGTGCAATGCAACCGGTTTGGGAAAACCAAGCCCAAACTGCTGACCATAAAATTAGGAGCAAATACTAGCTGTTTTAAGCCACTAACTTTTGGAGTGATTTGTAACACAATGTACAAGTGGTACAAAAATCCATGCCTAAAACAAGGGTGCTACCTTATACACAATTTCACCTTTGGAGGCTAGAAGTGAGTAGATTGGAAAAATGGCAAGGAGTCTGTTAATAAAACCTGGAAAAATGACACCCATGTGTTACTGTAAGTTGGAAAAGGAATAAGGCAGCTATTATTGAAAATGGAAAACTTATATCACATGGATAGTGTTCTTTGACAACAATGTAATTAAACTAGGTTTCGATAACAACCAGAAAAGGATAACCTGAAAATTTTAAAATATTTGGAAATTAAAAAACACTTATAAATAACCCATAGGTCAAAGAAGCAATCATAATGGAAAATTCTGCACTGAATAAAAAAAATAATACTTGTGGCCTTACATCCCCTAGTTAAAAACATATTTAAAGAGAAATATATAATTTTAATGCTTATATTAGAAAGGCTAAAAATTAAGTTAAGCATTTGCTCCACATTAAGAAGTTAAAACTATAACAGAAATATAAGCCCAGAGAAATACAAAGAATAAAAAATTTTTTAAAAATAGGCTCTGATAGAAAACATCAACAAAGCCAAAAGGTAAAAAAGAAAAAAGAGAAGACAATGCTGGGAATAAAAGGAGGGAATAAAAGCAGACATAACAAAAAATGTCAGAGACAATGAAAAGAGATTATTGACAACTTCACTTCAATAAATTTTCAGATTTAGGTAAAATGAAAAATTTATCAAAAATTATAACATCAAAATTGACTCACAAAATAACAGAGGAAGAATTTTATAATTGTTAGGGAAATTACACTGCTGTTAAAAAAATCTTCCCACGAATAAAATTTAAAGCCTAGATGACTTTGCCAACAAGTTCTATCAAATATTTGAAGAACTAATAATTTCAATTATAAAACTGTACCAAAAAATAGAAAAGGCTAATATAAATTTGATATCAGAACCTACCAAAATATGGATAGAATGAAAAAGAAAATGTATAGGCTATTTCTACCCATAAATATTAATATGAATGTAAGCCTCTGTAACCTTATAAAGAACATCCACCAAAAAAGTTACACTATACCACTTAGCGGTAAAACAATGAAACAATTTCCTTTATATAACAGGTCCTAGTCAGGAATGAAATAAAACTGCCAGGATTTAGAAGTTATTGTGCAAATCTAAAAGACTTAGCAATAATATAAGTCTAGCAAGACTGCTGAATAAAAATTAACTATTTCTGTTTACCAACAATAAAGTTATAAAATGAGAAAATACATAATATTAAAGGTACTATTCCTAGTAATAATAAAGATAAAGGTGGAGGAGGGTGTCTGTCCCTGGAGTTCCGGCAGCTCCCTGTGCTGGGCCCTGCACTGGCATTAAGCAACTTCTTAGAGGACAAAGAACATGACTTTATGTCCCTAGAGCCTCGTACTCAATAGGAGGCACACAATGTCTGTTTAATGAATGGATGAAATATTTTAAAGACCATTAAAATTAGGTAATACCATCAAATAAACAAAAACTACAGTAATTATTTCCTTAATTTTTGGAAGTTGGTGATTTATAAACTAAGAAAACCACTTTTAAAAATCTCTCACAGAAATGATAGATGTAAATACAATATCTAAAGAAACATTTACCACATTAAAGGAAAAAACCACGTAATTGCACACAATTACCCCTGTATTCTGTGCAACTGATCTCCATATAAAGGAAATGCACAGTCCAATCCATTTCATTTAATAAGAGATTCATTCTCTATATAATGGAAAAATCATCGCACGTGGGGCAATTTTAAAATTAATAGCTCTTTATTGTAATATGCAGTACCTTCTTGTTGTTTTCGGAAGTGGGGCTGAGAATGGTCAGTTCTGGTCTACTTGGTTTAGGCTTTGGAGATTCACAAGAATTAATGAAATTCATGATAAAAGGTTCCAAATGCTGACCTTTCTGTGGTGATACAGAGATCATTTTAAGAAAATTAAAAATCAAGATAATTTTGAATATAATACAATCCATCAAAATTCATTATTTAAATATGGTTAAGAGAATCTACTATAAAATATACATAAATCAGTTGTTCACCTCTTTCATTAGTTTTCCAGGAACAGACTTTATAATTTTTCCTGCAATTAAAAAAATAAAACATTATTTTTATGAAGGCATAATATACTTCATAACTGCTCATATTTCACTAGTTAAATGAAAAATATTACTTACTAAATAGCCAAGTAACAACTGTATGAAGCATTAATAATTAACTATTTCACACCCAACAAAAATTCTTAATAAATATATTCTTTTATAATATTATAAAATTCTACTTATAAATACATTTGGGATATGCTTTAGAATAATCCAGGAAGGTAGGAGGTAGGCAAGAGATAGAACAAAGCGTTGATAATTGAAACAGAGTGAAGAGTTTATTATACAGCTTTCTCTACTTTTGTGTTTACTTGAAAATTTCTATGAGAAGTGTTATCAAAAGATTTTAAACAATGGTAAATATGTACTGGTTTATAAAAATTGGCAAAAGAAAAAGTTTTTAGAATTGCTACAACGTTTAAATAATCTGAATAATTTATATTCTAAATTTTAGATTAAGAATTTCTAGTCTGGCTCGGTGCCTATGGCTCAACGGGCTAAGGCGCCAGCCACGTACACCTGAGCTGGCGGGTTCAAATCCAGCCCAGGCCCGCCAAACAATGACGACGGCTGCAACCAAAAAATGGCCAGGTGTTGTGGCGGGCGCCTGTAGTCCCAGCTACTTGGAAGGCGGAGGCAGGAGACTCACTTGAGCCCAGGAATTGGAGGTTGCTGTGAGCTGTGATGCCACAGCACTCTATCCAGGGTGACAGCTTAAGGCTCTGTCTCAAAAAAAAAAAAAAAAAAGAATTTCCAGTCTAATCCTATGTTTGCCTAAATTACTTCTTCTTTTTTTTTTTTTTTTTTTTTTGCAGTTTTTGGCTGGTGCTGGGTTTGAATCCACCATCTCTGGTATATGAGGCTGGCATCCTACTCCCCTGAGCCAGACGCCGCCCTACTTCTTAGTTTTATCTCCAGGTTCCCTTACTGTAAATTATCAAACACCTGGAGATCTCCTCAAACATTTAGAAATGACTTTTAGAAATTAATCAAAATTGACAGATGTAACTTAAATTTCTGTCAGGTCAATTTAGAAAAAAAGAGTCACGGCAAAGCAGGAGACATTAATAATAATAAATAAAAATAGAGATTATTTGGTGACAAACAGAAAAATGCAAACCATCCAACCTTCCCAACTCATTATTTCAGGTTCATGTGCCTCTGGTAACATCCTACCCCACTTCTCAGAACGTTCCCAAGTTCCTCAACTACAGGGCTTATAGTGCTGTGCTTTTCTCTTCTATGTGTTCTTCAGGAGCCAAACTATTTACTCCATCTGATCTCAAATAAAACTCAAATTTCTAATTCTTATCAGTCTCTTGGGCTCTCTTGCCTAATAAAATTTCTTCAGCTGGATTGTATAAATTCAAAACTGCTCTCTATTCCCCTACCGCAAAAAGTAATAGTATTTATCTAGTTGTTTAAACATAGTTTTTCTCCTCCAGTCAACCATAGTCAGTAACCATATCTACCCAACTCTAGCTCCTAAACACCATGCATAACCAAATATAAAATGTCCTCACATTTTTCTCCCCATAAAACCCACACCAAATATTTTGGCTCAACTAAATGTATTAATTTGGGGTAATATAAACAGAAGCCAAATACCTACTTGTAATATTTAATTCACTTATTTAGTTCCATACATATTACATTACATAAAATTTATTTAGAAATATTGCTTTTGCCCCATATTATTTTCAACAATTTCATTCCAGCTTGTATCAATTAGGTCTGCTCTGAAGTTTATACAAGAAGAATCATGCTGGATGGATTATTTTGTGTCTTACTTCTTTCATTCAACACTGTGACACTTATCAGTAGCTTCCTGCTATAGGCATTCTTTGCCATAGGTGTTCAATGTTGCGAATCTATCACAGTTTATCTGTCCATTCTATTGCTGAACAACATCTGTGCTTTTTCTAATTCTGGCTATTAAAAACAATGTTGCAAGCCAGGCATGGTGGCTCATGCCTGTAATCCTTGCACTAAGGGAGGCCAAAGTGGTAGGATCCCTTGAGGTCAGGAGTTCGAGACCAGCCTGAACAAGAGCTAGACCCCCCCCCCCCATTTCTACAAAAAAAGAAAATAAAAAAATTAGCTAGGCACGATGACATGCTTCTATAGTCCCAGCTACTCGGAAGGCTGAACAGGAGGATCTCTTGATCCCCGGAGTTTGAGGTTGCTCTGAGCTGTGCCAATGCCACTGCACTCTGCCTGGGGCAACAGAGCAAGATTGTGCCTCAAAACAAAACAAAGTAATACTGCTATGAACATTCTTAAAAACGGATATGAGATTATCCTGAGTATCAATCTCAGAGAAAAAGTGCTGAGTTGTGATTAATAAGAAAGAACAAGTGGGGGGGTAGAGCAAGATGGCAGCTGAATAACAGCTTCCTTGCTGGGCACAGTAAGACTGGGGAGAAGACTTCAGGCATCTCTGACTGGCGGGTTCTGCCCAGAAACATCCCTTTGGGGATATAGGGAGACAGCGTGAGACTTCTGGATCCCCTGAGGAAGGCAAAAGTGGTGGAGATCGGGCAAGTGGTTGCATGTGTTCATTTGGTCTAATTCTGCTGGCACCTGTGGGTGTAGCAGCAATGAGACTGCAACCTGGAAAGGCCTTACCTGTGAGCTGTTTGGGTTTCTTTTGGACTTAGCACTTGGTTGAACTGCCTTGGGAGAACTTGGGCAAGAGTGCGGAGGTCTTTGAGTGTTGTCTGGGTCCCCAGACTGGGCCACCGAGCCAGACGGAGCTACCAGTGCTTGGTTTTAGGCTGTGTGGAGCCACTGTGGGAGAACTGCCCTGGCAAACTCCACCCTCAGTGTCCCAGAACAAGCATCGGGTGGGAGCGAGTAATCTAGTGACTGAGCAGCCTAAAGGCGGGGACTGAGATGCCCTGCAGCCTTAGTCCTCAGGGGCATAGGGTGAGATCAGTTTTGGCACACTGGGTAAGTGGACAGCCACTTAAGGAGTGATCCCAGCCACAAGTGCTTTCCTGGGAAAGCTTCTGCTTAGCCCAAGTTAGCATTTAAAGTGCCTTCTAAGCAGGCTGAGGAGGATTTAACCTTTCCACCCTGCGGGATTTGAGAAATCATTAGAGGCCTCCGGTCTCCATTTTGTACAGCCGTATCAAAATCGTGATTAACATATCATACCCCAGAAGATCACCTCTTGCCCAGATAATATCAGCAAGATATATACTGCTTTGTTTTTGGTTTTGTTTTGTTTTGTGTTTTTGATTGTTTTTGTTATTGTTGTTTTGTTCTTAATTTCAACATTTTCCTTAAAGATTTTCCCTTCCTTTTTTCTTTCTTTTATTTCTTCATTTTTCTAGTTTAAATATAACTTTCCATTGTTGCCTTTTTCAACAATTAGAACTTCAATTTTGCTAGTGTTTCTACCCATATTAATTTTTTTTTTCCCCAATTTTATCCCATGAAGTTTTCAGTTTGCTTGTTTTGGTTTGATTTATTGCATTTTTGTCTTTCCTCTCTACTTGGTGGAGGTGGGGTACTGTGTTCACACAGGCTGGCAAAAGGCTGTTGACCTAACCACACAACCTGGCACCCTCAGAGATTGGGGGTTCTTAAGGTTGGGTCAAAGTACCCTATAGTACACCTATATTGCTCCCATCCCCCTCTTTCTGTGTCTCTCTTCTTTTGGTTGATAGTTGCTTCTACCCACCCCCTCCCCTTTCGCCTTTTTCTTTTTTTTTTTTTCTCTCTTTTTCTCTCTTTCTTTTTTCCCTTCTTGCTCTTCAATCTTCTCATCCTTCTGGTCCTGTACCAAAAGGACTCATCGAAACCCTAGTCCAGAGGCACGGCAACTTAAAGAACAGGAAGAAGTGAAAGGAAATTAGGGCAAGGAAACAGATAAAAGAAATCACTCATGAGGAAGAATCAGCAGAAAACTCCTGGCATGATGAAAAACCACTCCAGAGCAACCCCCCCAAGGGGCTGTGAGGTAGATACTATAGAGAATTCCACCTATAAAGAAATGTTAGAAATGACAGAAAGGGAATTTAGAATACAGATGATGAAAACGATCAAGGAAATGAAGGAAACAATGAAGGAAAATGTTGATAAAGTGGAAAAAGAAATCCAAAAACAGAATCAATTAAGAGATGAGCGCTATGAAGAATATAAAAAGGATATGGCAGAGATGAGTGAACTGAAGCAGTCATTTAGGGAACTTAAAGATGCAGTAGAAAGTATCAACAACAGATTAGATCATGCAGAAGAAAGAATCTCAGAGGTAGAGGACAAAGCTCTTGAGATAAATCAGATAGTTAAGAAGGCAGAAGAGAGAGAAAGCAGAACATTCACTGACAGAATTATGGGACTCTATGAACATTCAAACATTCGAGTTATAGGTGTCCCAGAAGGGGAAGAAGAATGCCCCAGGGGAATGGAAGTCATACTAGAGAATATTATAAATGAAAATTTCCCAAATATCACCAAAGATTCTGACACTCTCCTTTCAGAGGAATATCGGACCCCAGGTTGCCTCAACTCTAAACGAGCTTCCCCAAGACACATAGTGATGAACCTGTCCAAAGTCAAGACAAAAGAAAAGATGCTGCAAGCTGCCAGGAGTAAGCTCCAGTTGACCTACAAGGGAAAATCTATCAGGGTGACTGCAGACTTCTCCAATGAAATTTTCCAAGAAAGAAGACAATGGTCATCTACCTTTAACCTACTTATACAGAACAATCTCCAGACCAGAATTCTATATCCTGCCAAGCTAAGTTTTAAAATTGACAGAGAAATCATATCATTTACTGATACACAAACATTGAGGAAATTCGCCACAACAAGACCAGCTCTATAGGAAATAGATTTGTCCAACCTGTTCTACACACTGACCATCACAATGGATCAACAGCAAAATAAGAACTCAGAAATTAAAGGTTAGAGCCTAACTTCCACACTGATGCAAAAGATAAAACTAAGCAATGGACTCTCACAAAATAAGATGAATAGAACACTACCACACTTATCAATTGTCTCAATAAAAGTTAATGGCTTGAATTCCCCACTGAAGAGGCATAGATTGGCTGACTGGATTAAAAAACACAAGCCATCCATTTTCTGTCTGCAGGAAACACACCTAGCTTCAAAAGACAAATTAAAACTCCGAGTTAAGGGTTGGAAGACAATTTTTCCAGCAAACAGAATTCAGAAGAAAAGAGGAGTTGCAATCTTATTTTCAGATACATATGGATTTAAAGCAACTAAAGTCAAAAAAGACAAAGATAGTCACTTTATATTGGTCAAGGGAAAAATACAACAAGAAGACATTTCAATTCTAAATATTTATGTACCCAATTTAAATACTCCCAGATTCTTGAAACAGACCTTACTCAGTCTTAGCAATATGATATCCTATAATACCAAAATAACAGGGGACTTTAACACTCCTCTTACAGAGCTGGACAGATCCTCTAAACAGAAATTAAACAAAGATATGAGGGACTTAAATGAGACCCTAGAACAACTGTGCTTGATAGACGCATATAGAACTCTCCATCCCACAGATAAAGAATATACATTCTTCTCATCAGCCCATTGAACATTCTCCAAAATTGATCATATCCTAGGACACAAAACAAACCTCAACAGAATCAAAAGTATTGAAATTTTACCTTGTATTTTCTCAGACCATAAGGCACTAAAGGTGGAACTCAACTCCAACAAAAAAGTTCAACCCCACACAAAGACATAGAAACTAAACAACCTTCTGTTGAATGACAGTTGGGTGCAGGAAGAAATAAAACAGGAAATCATTAACTTCCTTGAGCACAACAACCATGAAGACACAAGCTACCAAAACCTGTGGGATACTGCAAAAGCAGTTCTAAGAGG
>CAUYRH010039941.1:0-12916 GCA_963574655.1 Perodicticus potto | reverse complement strand
AAATAATTTTATTAAATCATAATTGTGTACATTGGTGCAATCATAGGGCAGAATGTGCTTCATATACAATCAGAAACATTTTGATCGTACTGTGAGAGATAGCCTTCATAGCATTTTCTTAATCACTATATAAAGACGTTGATACTCTACATTTAATAAGTTTCACCAGTACCCTACTAAGATGCACTGTAGGTGTGATCCCACTAATTGCCCTCCCTCCACCCATCCTCCCTCCTCCCCTCCCTTTCCCTTTCCCCTGTATTCTTGTGCTATAATTGGGTTTTAGCCTTCATATGAAAGCTATAAATTAGCTCTATATTAGGGCTGAGTACTTTGGATATTTTTTCTTCCATTCTTGAGATACTTTGCTAAGAAGAATATGTTCCAGCTCCAGATCTTAAACAATCATGGCTACCGTCAATGGATGCCACAGAATAAAGATACTTTATTTTCCATTGGAAAGTAAAAATTAAGGACTAAAACAGATTTTTATGAACCCAAGGCTTATCACTTTTTAATTTTGTGCTGATTATCTAGGATGCAAATTTGGGAGTATATGAAAATCAATCAGCTAATTCTAAACTAACCCTAACCTTTTAGATTGGAATCCAAACACATTGAGCTAGGAAATCTGCAATTAAAAAAAAAAAATCTCTCTAGGTGATTCTGATAGATTGTAAAATTTGAATGCCACTGATCTGGGTAAAGGATTAGACTATGATTTGGGGATTTTTGTTTGTTTCTCTGAATGTTGTGGGTTTTTCCCTTCGTTTGTTTTTGTGTTAGCAACATTTCCCCTCGATCTCACAAAAACTCGACTCCAAATGCAAGGAGAAGCTGCTCTTGCTCGGTTGGGAGACAGTGCAAGAGAATCTACCCCCTATAGGGGCATGGTGCGCACAGCCCTAGGGATTATCCAAGAGGAAGGCTTTCTAAAGCTTTGGCAAGGAGTGACACCCGCCATTTACAGACATCTAGGTATTTATCTTGATTCCAGCTGGTAAGTTTGTTATGAGTTCTGTGTTTGTCTCCTCTGTTTTCTCTTTAACTGTGTCCAAAAATCAGTTAGTTAGTTTCTCTACTGATAATGATAAATGCATAATGTAGTCTCTTAAGAAAAAAAATAATTGCCAATTGTCTTAAATTTTTAGAAATGCATACTGACGTATTTAAGGGATTAACTGTCATGATGCCTATAAAGTATTTTAAAATAATTGGGCAAAAATGAAAATGAAGCAAATAAGGCAAAAAAAAAAAAAAAGAATCAAACTCCTTCTCTGATTGGCTCCTCTAATTTTCTCTTTAACTGTGTTCAAAAATCAGCTAGTTTGTTTCTCTGCTGATATGATCAATGTTAGTATAGTCTCTTAAGAAGAAAAACAAATAACTGCTGATAATCCTAATTGTTTAGAAATGCATATGGACATATTTCAAGGATTAGCTGTCATGATGACTGTAAAGTATTTTAAAATAATTAGGTAAAAAATGAAGTAAATAAGGCAAAAACATTAGCAATTGATAAATCTTAGTGGTAGACATAGAGAAAGTTATATATTATTTTATCTACTTTTCAAAATGTTTGAAATTTTTCCTAATAAAAAGCTTCATAAAAGTTCTATTAAAAAATAATATTTTTCTCTACTTCAAAAACTTTAAACACAGAATGTAAATTTTTCATATTTTTTGAAAATTCAAATATATTTACTGTGATGCCAAATCTTACAAGTAACTGTCCCGGACTTCTGGGACCAAACTACTGTACAAAAGAGCAGGGATCACTGCCTAATCCAACTCTGACAATAGAACAAATGCAACATAGGAAACTTTGCATAGCTCCCATAATGGAACTTGCTGTGCAGACCTTTAATCACTCTGGGAAGATAGTGGTAACTATCCCATAAAATGACTTGACTACTCTGTTTCCAATATGGCACTCACAAGAACAGGATTTGTTACATTTTTAGTTAGTGGACAGAAGGATATAAATTTGGTTTCACAAGGAGGTAGGAAAGATGTGTCATCTTTCTCCATTATATTCATGTTTTCTTAACCATGTAGTGACCCTTGCTAAGAAAAGTACCCAGTTATAATACTTACTGGCTAAATATTTTTGAATATTCAGTTCCTCAGGTGAGTAAATTAGAGTGTATTATCAAGAGCTATCCAGAATTGTGCACAGAGACTGTTAACTGTTTTTGCATGTTGTATGTTTTTCAAATATTAAATATTCCATCTAATACTCTGAAAGATTATGGAAAGTTCTCTGTATGAGTACTGTGTGCTGATTTTAATGATTTTGTCTTCCATGCTTTGGAAATACTTGTGTCTCATTATTGTTTCGATTTTCACTTCTTTTCATTTGTATTTTATTGACCACCTTATGTTGCTTTACAGTTAAGATTCATTTCATGCTTGATACTTGACTGGAGAAAATTACATTAACACAATAAATTCTCCAACAAAGTTATATATGTTTAGTCAATGAAAATGTCTGCTGTGCGCCAAGGTATGTAGTAAGGAATTTTGAATAATAAAAACAAAACAAAAATAACACACACACCCAAAGCCTTCCTGGAGAAGCTCATGGTCTGATGGAAAGATTGTCAAGAAAAACAAATTAATTTCTAATCAATATGATAAAGAAAAGGCCAGAGAGCACTTTCTGAAAAACATACTCTTTGAGTTGAATCTCGAAAGACTAGGAGGAAGTATGAAAGCAGAGAAGGGAGAATCCATTCTAGGAAGATCAGAGAGAGAGTGGGAAGGCCTGATACTTAAAAGAGAATGCCCCATCTGGAGAAACATCTAGAAGCCCATGTGTCAGGATTATAGGGCTCATGAGAGAAAGCCACAGTTAGAGATCGACTAAGCCAGGTCAGCATGGCCTCTTATTTTATTAAATGTATAGCTGAATCTACCTTCTTAATAACTTTATTTTTATGCAGTGTACTCTGGAGGTCGAATGGTCACATATGAACATCTCCGGGAGGTTGTATTTGGCAAAAGTGAAGATAAGCATTATCCCCTTTGGTAAGTTTTATTTTGAAAATAATATGTTATTGCTGCAAAGGTTAGTTTTTATCCATTAGAATGATTTATGTAAAATTACAAGGCATTTAACAAAATTGCCTTGAGTTATAGGCTTAAGATGATAAATAATTATAATATAAGCTCAAATAATTGACCATTTACTGCACATTCTGTATAGGCAAACATGTATATGCGTGTATAAACAGAGATGGGCTCAAATTCCTGCTCCACTACTATGTGACCTGGGCAAACTGCTTTAGTTTTTTTTTGTCTTCAGTTTTCTCAGCATACAAGTCACACCTACCATTAGGTGTTCGTTTTTGTGGGATTCGATGAGATGATGAATCCGAGTGTGTATTACTTATAATATTCCTAGCAGAAACAATAGGTTACTATAAATAATATACATAGAGCTCCTGTCAGTAAATAAAAAAAGATGGAGAACAATGAAAAATAAAGGGTATCAATAGGCAGTTCACAAAAGAAATATAAATGTTCATGTAAAAATGCCCAGCCTCACCAGTAATCAGGGGAATTATTTAAAACTAACTTTAAATTGTTAGTGGAAAGGTATGTTACTAAAATCTTTTTGTAGCATATATTACCTATTTAAAATTTTAAATGCATGATCCTTTGACCCAGCTCTGTCTTTATGATTATAATCATTCAAAAATACTTGTAGTGATTCATAAAGAGACACACACACAAAGATATTCACTGTAGTAGTGTTGATGAATGCATATTTTCTAAAAAAAAAAACCCATTGATTTGGAAGTAGTTAAGTAAGTTATGATATATTTATATAAGAAAGCATAATGTAGCTATTGAAAGAATGAGATAGCTTTTATCTGACTGCTATGGAAAAGTGCCTAATATTTTTGTCTGGAGTTTAAAAAAAATCCAAATCACAACCACAAGAAAAGGGCAGTAAATAGATTTTCACCTAAAATTTCGGTCCTGTTTTTGAAAAATTATAACGTACTAAGCTACACTTATTGCTTTCCAGAGTTAACGATAGGAATATTAATAATCCTTGCATCTTAGAATTTCCTGCAGAAGGGAAAGGTCTAGGTAAAGAGTTCAAAGGAAATATTAGACTGTAAGATATACTGTTGGGGTGGTTTGACGTCAGAACCATTCAGTCAGTCAATAAGTATTTATTGTATGATGAGATTATGGCATGACCGTTTCATACTTAATACTGACGTTACAGTAATAAAAAGACCTAATTCTGCCATCAGCTCACAGAAACAGATGAATAAATCATTAAAAATATATAAAAAATACAAAGGGGAGAATGGTTATGAGATTTTCAAAAAGGAAAGAAATTTATAACGTACTGTGCTTTTCACTGTGTGGAGTAACGGGCATTCTCATAGATTTTTGGTAGAAGTGCAAGTTGAAACAAGTTCTACGGAGGTCAATTTGACAGAATCCAGCAAATGATATATAAATGTTCAAATTTCTGAAAGTTATGCTAGTTGAGTAAATTATGATATGTCCACAAAATAAAATGCTATGAAACTATTACAATGAATAAGAGAGCTCTATATGACCTGACAGGGATAACTTTTACCATATACTGTTAGGAAAACAAAGTGCAGAGCACTATTGAACTTGACATGGCAAATTGTGCATTTAAAAAGGAACACTTACACAGACATGCTTGTGTTATGCAAACTTTGAATCATAACTAGTGCTTAGCACTGAGCATGGACTATCTGGATGCACTAAGACTATGTGGATTTACATCTTGGCTGTAACACTCACTAGTTATGTGATTTGTACTGTCACTTAACTGCTGGGTGCCTTGGTTTCCTTAACTATAAAGGGGCAGTGACAATACTAATGTCATGGAGTTATTATGAGAATTAAATGGTATTTTTTTAAATGCTCTGAACTGTTGCCTGACATACAATGAGCATTCAGTGAATCCGTTATTATCATTTCAGAGAAGGCATAGAAGAAACTAGTAATTATGATCCTTTCAGTGGAGGGGCACTAGGCATATGGGCCAGAAGGACCCTTTTCTCTATACCCATTTGTATCTCTTCAAATTACTTAAGGAAAGGGAAAGGAAATAATTCTTTTTCCCTGAAGTGATTATTATAATACTCTAGGTTAATGGTGATTAGAGGTCTGCCTGAGGCAAAAGCCTTAGGAATGAAGGTCTGCCTGAGGCAAAAGCCATAGAAATGGAGAGAAGACTGGATTCCAAGTGTGTTAAAGAATACTTGTGTGTCAGAAGAATAAGTCTTAAGAATGGAAAGAGTTTCTTGGAAGAGAGGTGTTTTCAAGCGCCCTTCCCTGGGGGACTACGAAAGCAGTTTTTAAGAGTTGGCTTACCACCCTTTGTCTCTTAGGCTGATTGTATCTATGCTGTATTTATTCCCCTGTAGCCAAAATTAAATTGCAATCATCAGTTCAGATGTTTATATCTTTGAAGCAACTACCCTTTCCTTTGAATTACAGGCCAAGTAAGCCCTACAACTCCAAATTTTAACTGCTGTGGTCCACTAACTCTTCATCACTAAACAGTTAAACCTCTACTTTCTTTTGTAACTTATTTGGGTCAAGTCTTAATAGGGCCTTTACCAACTCAATATCGGTTCACTATAAAATTTATGAAATTAATGGCAACTTGAAAAAATGAAAGTATTTCCTTTTACAATCAGGAAATCAGTCATTGGAGGAATGATGGCTGGTGTTATTGGCCAATTTTTAGCCAACCCAACTGATTTAGTGAAGGTTCAGATGCAAATGGAAGGAAAAAGGAAACTTGAAGGAAAACCACTGAGGTAAGTTCTCCAATTAACTGACACCTTTTCCTTTGCCAACATCAAAAATTGAACATTTGCTTAATAGGTTTATCATGCAATATTTAGTAAAGGTATTCATTCTGACTCCTTTAACTTGAAAGTTATATTCATGAAGAGGAGAACTAAGCTGATCTTTTCTTTGCATAAGGAAGTGTATGTGTTCTCTACCAGAAAAATTGTATGTGCACGCATTCTTTGTGGCTGTCCTCAGGCAAGGCAGCTAGACTTGTCGCCTACTCCAGGTTAGTATAGAGAGGTAGATCATTTAAATTTGTCCTGTTGTGAATCCCAGTTTTGCTTTCCCGGTATGGTGGTGTTGAAGTTACTTAACATTTCTAGTCTCTGTGTTTTCTTGTTTAAAAGAGGCTTTCTCACAAGGTCTTCATGACCTTCATTGGTGCCAAAAACCTTGCTTCCTTTTCCTTTCTCCAGGAAAGGGAAGTAGCAGAGTTAACCTTGAATATCGTTTCCACTTCCTTATTGAATCCCATTTCTCCTATATCTTGAAGCCCTCTTTTTCCCTAGCGGTTGGGAAATTTTTTGTTACGCTTTTGTGATATAAAATCCTTCTATTATGTTACCCTATATTATTGAAATCTGCCTTTCTTGAAAAGACTTTATGTACAACAACTTACTGAAATACCACTTGTTCCCCTGGGAAAGGGGAAAAAATCTTGCAGATAGATAGATGCTTCCAGGAAAGAGGGAAAGGTCGGGATGACTGGAATTGGGTGTGAAGGGATCTGAACACCCAAAGGAGGGTTTGGGGCCATCTTTGAGTATTCACCGCTGACCACTGTGCTCCACTCCCCTCTTCTCACACCTTCTGGTGAGATTCAGAAATAAAAAGCCTCACAGCTAGTGAGCAGTCAAGGTAGCATTTGAGTCCAGGTTTTTCTGACTATATACAGCCCAGACTTTTCTTTTATGCTAAAGGTCTCCATATTGGCTTCATGCTTTAGCACACTATTCCTCATCTAGTTACAGAAAAATGAGAAAAATTATTATAGTAAATTTTCATAAAGCTAAAATTTTTCAATTTTAAAAGGATTTTCCTTTCCTAATTTTTAGTCTAAAAATATTTCTTTTATGAGATTATGTGAGAGTCAGTGGTTTTATAAAGTTGTTATTTGGTAAAATTAAAAAATTGGCAGACCCCCTGAATCACGAGTAAAATTAATCCAGAAGTCTGATAACCAGTGTTTTCTCCTGTAATTAATAGGAGCGCTGATGATATAAAATATCAAGAAAGATAGTTTAATCTGTTTAATAACCTGAGAAGATAATAGGGTGATAATTTATAAAAGTTTCATTAAAAATGTTCAATTCAAATGTTGACCTTTTTTTCCTAAGGGATTATTAAATTTATCTGGAAATTAGACTTGGTGGCTTGCTTTAACTTCTAACAATTCTAGATAAACAATGTTACTTTATTCCAATCTGTAATAGCTATAGGCGAAGCTTTAATAATTAACTGCCTTCTATACTCAGGAACACAGAGTCATTTTTATTGTTATTTTCCTCAGATTTCGTGGTGTGCATCATGCTTTTGCAAAAATCTTAGCTGAAGGAGGAATGCGTGGGCTTTGGGCAGGCTGGGTGCCCAATATACAAAGAGCAGCGCTGGTGAATATGGGAGGTAATGGAAACTTTATTGAATCCTGAGAAGTTGTAATTGTCTTTATAATTGTAATTATAAGCATTTACATAAGAGAAATTAAAACTTTTATGATTTTAAAAAATGTAGACTGGTGATAGGCTGCACAGATGTCGTTGTAATGATTAAATATTCTCCATAGAACATTTTCACTTTATCCTGCATTTGTACATGAAAAGGATTTCATAAGACAGATAAATTATGGCGATGAGGAGGCAGCGCCAAAGTACTTCTAAGGTCTCCTCTGCTGCCCAGACTTGCCTTTAAAATGAAAACTTACATTTCTAACTATCTGATAGTCACTATATCTAGACTCTTACTCCTAAATAATCTATGTTATACAGTGTGGCAGTCCGGGCTAGAAACCTGAATATTCCTTAACTCACATCTACCCATCACTTCCCATATTTACTTACTTACCAATTTCTTCTGTCTTCTAAGTGCTTCAAACATCTTTTCTCCTTTAACACCTAACCTACCCTTAAAATAACTATTTCTACAATACCAACCACCAAAACCTCTCAACTAGACCACTGCTACAACCATATAACTGGTTTCCTCCTCCATCCTCAAATGCATTCCCTTTATCTGTAGTGATCTATCCGAAACACAGATTTGAACATGTTATTGGTACCCTCAGAGCTCTCTATCAGCTTCTCATCACCTACAGAATAAAGCAGAAGTTTTGCAGCATTACATAGAATGACAATAAAATCTGACCTGTGTCCTCCCTCAAGGTAGTGGGAAATTCTTTGATTCTGTTCTAATCAGAACAAAAAGAGCAAAGTAGAAAGTCCAAGGTAAAAGGTTCCACCTCCTACACATATCAAGCTGTTCTTCACTTTGCACTTTTTGTCCTCTTGTTTCTTCTAGTTAGTTTTCTCCTATAGATCTTTTCATACTCAGCCAAAGTGTCCTCTTCACCAATGTACTTCTCCTGAACCTGCTGCAGACCCTTGTGTATTTCTGTATAGTCCCTTGGGTTTATTGCTACTACTGCTTACATCTCACTTCATTGCTTGCTACTATGTGTCCCTATCTCCCACTGGATTATGAATCCTATGAAGTCAAGGACTGTGTTTTATTCGTCTTTATTTTCCTAGTCCTTCATATATAGTAAATAAACATTTGATGAGTCAATTAACCAATGAAAGAATCCTTTCTAAGACCAATTATATGATTTTAATAAACCGACATATGGCATTTTTGAGGGTTCCAGTAAGATATCACTTAAATATCAAAGGAAGTAAATCTATTTTCTGTTTTGCTATTTCAGTCCAACTAAGTCTACTGAATCACAATGGTGGACATTTTGATCTTCAAGAAATCTTAAAACTGTCATTTCTCAATTTGTTGTAGCCCAGATTTCTTTTCCAGCTATTTATTGGAATCTTCATTTGGATATCTCAAGTATATCACTTTGAATATGTCCAAACCAGACTCCTATATCAAACCACTTCCTTCTGTTATTCTCAAAATATATCACCACCCTTTCAGTTGTACAAGCCATAAACATAGGCTTGATTTTTGACTCTTTTCTAACTTGCTTCTGTATCTAACCAGTCACCAAGTCTGGTTAGTTCTATCTTCTAGATATATTAATATCTCAAATTCATACACCTCTCTCCATCCCGAGAGCCACTCCTTGTCCAAGTATTGTGTTTCTCCTTCCGCTGTACCACCACAGAAGCCTCTTGACTGGTCTCTCCATGTCTACCCAATTTTGCTCTACTGTGCCTTTGAAACTGTCAGTGTCACTATTACCTATTGTTTTACTTTTTAAACTGCAAAGTTTCATCTGTACCATCTCTATAAATAGCAGGTCTGTCTTTTGAATTGTTTACACTCAAAGCCTTGTGGTCATCTTCAGTGTCTTACTCTCTCTCCATATTCAACCTGCTGGCTAACCCTGCTGATTCTACCTCCAGAAGTTATCTAGAATTCTACAAGGCTTCCACAACTCCCTTACCTAAGTCATCGTCCTCTCTTGTCAGGATTACTGAAATAGTCTCATATACATGAAGGTGGACAATTAATTTCACAACTCATTCCAGAAAAAATGCTACATACCTCATTGCTGAATATTACTACAGTCACCGATGGCCAAGGGGAGTCCTTCGAAGGTCACCATAATGATAAACTTAATTGTCCAACCTTGTCGTCTGTTTACTCTTATAGAACAGCCAGATTAGAACTATTTGCTATATAGTAGCCCAAGGCAGGTCACTCCCCTGCTGAGAGCCCTCCCCTGGTTTTTGATGATTACCATCATCTAGACTCTTCTTCCTTCTCTCATACTCTGCTCCTGCTAGATCACACTTCTGGGTGTCCCTCTAGTATCCCAGGCTGACTCTGCCTGGGACTAGAACACAAGCTGTTCGTAGTACATAAGAACGGTGTGTTCTAGTCCCAGGCAGAGTCAGCCTGGGATACTAGATATCTGCAGAGTTTATTTTCTCAGGCTTTTTCTCTCAGAGTTTATTTCCTCAGAGTTTATTTCTCTTTAATATCTGCAGAGTTTATTTTCTCAGGCTTCTTTTTGGTCTCTGCCCAAGTGTCACCTTATTGAGAGGCCTTCTCTGACCAACCTATTTAAAATTCCTATACACTGCTTCTCCCTCCCCCCTGGGACTCCCTCTCTCTTCCCTTGCCTTATTTGTCTTTAGAATATTTACTTTAAGAGCAAGTACCGTCTGAAACACCACATAGTATGCTTTGTGTCTTACCTCCCAAAAGAGAACAGGGACTTTGGTTCATTGTGTCCTAGTACCTGCAGTAGTGCCAGGTTCACTGTAGGCACCCACATATTGGTGAATGATCAAATGTACTTATCCATTCTTGACTCAGTACAATTCATTTCCTGTATGTGTGGGTAGTCCTTATAGAACCCCAGCATTGTGGTGTTCCTCCCCTACTTAAAATCCTCCAACAGCTCTTCAGTGTCATTAGAAAAAAAGTAGAAAAGGATTAATATACTATAATGGTGAGGGACTTTTTGTTTGTAGTTGACAGTATCTCAGTTCTATCTAACTTTGGCTAAAAAAAGAAATTTATCAGCTCAAATAGTGAAAGCCCCAGGAGTTGAGCTGACTTTAGACATAACTAGATTCAGATGTTCAAATGATACAGTTAAATGTCTATTTCTTCCTCTTTTCCTCTCTCTCCATCTGTAGCTCTGCTTGAGAATAAAAATAGTATGTTCCATCTTGGTACACATTCCTGCCCTAAGCCTACCTTATTCTTGACTTAAAAGGTATTTACTATTGAATGAATGAACAGGTAAACCTTTTTCCATTGTCAGATTTAACCACTTATGATACAGTGAAACACTACTTGGTATTGAATACACCTCTTGAGGACAATATCATGACTCATGGTTTGTCAAGGTAAGTGATTGTTTTGGTTTGACTTTTTGTATTTTTTTTTTTCTATATTACCTTTTCTTTCCTATTTGGCATAAATTCTAACAGATTGTCTTTTAATCAGTAATCTAGTGGTATCACCCTTAGAGAAGGGTTTTAGTACATTTATAAAGGGTAATTTCCTTCAGGTTTGTTACAGTTAAAATGGGGATGAGACAGACAAAGTTGCAGGATATTTCAGATTAAACCTCCAAAAGTATTTGCACCGTGCTTTGGCCATCCCAGGAACAGGTTCTGATGATTGACTCTCTCAATTCAACAAATATGCTTGGGCACCTTTTAGGTTGAAGGCAGTAGGCACAAAGGAGATGAATTAAACTCCTGCCCAGGGAACTTCTCAAGTATAAAAATACTGGGCAGTTTGAGACCAGCCTGAGCCACAGTGAGATCTTGACTCTACTAAAAATAGAAAAATTAGCTGGTGTTGTGGTGGGTGCCTGTAGTACCCACTACTTGGGAGGCTAAGACAGAAGATTGCTTAAACCCAGGAGTTTGAGGTTGCTGTGAACTAGGCTGACACTATAGCTATGTCCAGCCTGGACAGCAGCGTGAGAGACTGCCAGAGAGAGAGGAAGAAAGAAGAAAGAAATAAAAATACTTGGCAGTAAATGCTAAAAGAAAGTGACTAGTATTTATAGGGTTTGGAGGAGGGGGAAAAAGTAAGCAATTAGACGGACCCACAAAAGGGGTAGAATTAGGTACCAGTTGTGGCTCTTCACAGACAGAAACAAGAAGAAGGGCATTACAGGAAGGGGCAATACCTTACTATCATTATAACACAATGTCAAATTATTCATTACTGTGAGCAATTTTATAACTGTCTACTGCCTTTGACATTGTAGTAATTTCATTCAGCTTCTGATCTTGCTTTTTTTATTTTATTTATTTATTTTTTGCAGTTTTTGGCCAGGGCTGGGTTTGAACCCGCCACCTCCAGCATATGGGCCCAGCACCCTACCTCTTTGAGCCACAGGCACTGCCCTTCTGATCCTGTTTTTAAACTCTAGAAACCCTTATGCTGTTTAGACAATCTCAAAATTATATTAATAATGTCAAGTCAATGATATTTGGATACACACACACACATATTTAAATGCACTAAGAATATTCCTGACTCATGGTTTTTGCATGTGCCATTCCATCCGTTTCTAATACCCTTCTTCCAAGTCATCTCATAGCCATATCCTTTTTGCCACTCAATTCTGCGCTTATCCCAAGATTCTTTCCCTGACTGCCTAACATCTAGTTACTCCCTATGACATTTGCTCATTCTTTTTCCATAGCACTTATTAGCATCTAAAATTATTTATTTCTCTTCTGCCTCTCTCCAATTAGAAGGCAAGGTCTTACCTCTGTTGTTCACTGCCTAAAAGAATGCCTGGCACCAGTAGGAATTCAGTGCATAATTTTTGGCTGACATTCTTTTTGGTTTTATTTATTTGTTTATTTTTTACTTCTTTAAGAGTTTAATTTAGCGTTTATTTTAAGGTAAAAATGCATTATTATAAACATTATATATTTCATATTCTTTCTAAATATCAGATTCCCTTTCTTAAAATAAAAGTGACTACATAGTATCTTTGCATTTCATTTCTTTGTATTTGTAGTTTATGTTCTGGACTAGTAGCTTCTATTCTGGGAACACCAGCTGATGTCATCAAAAGCCGAATAATGAATCAACCACGTGATAAACTGGGAAGGTAGGTAGAAAGTCTTTAGTATTCCTGGGCTTGAATGACTATAATATTGTTCTTTAAAGATCCTTTCCTGGGGGTTTTCTTGATATTTGTGTGGTTTTGCGTTCATTGAGAAAATTGTTTTTTTGTTTTTTTGTTTTTTTTAATAATTTTATTAAATCATAATTGTGTACATTGGTGCAATCATAGGGCAGAATGTGCTTCATATACAATCAGAAACATTTTGATCGTACTGAGAGAGATAGCCCTCATAGCATTTTCTTAATCACTATATAAAGACATTGATACTCT
>CAUYRH010039940.1:0-43613 GCA_963574655.1 Perodicticus potto | reverse complement strand
GGCTGCAACCAAAAACTGGCTGGGGCATTGTGGCGGGCGCTTGTAGTCCCAGCTACTTGGGAGGCGGAGACAGGAGACTCGCTTGAGCCCAGGAATTGGAGGTTGCTGTGAGCTGTGATGCCACAGCACTCTATCCAGGGTGACAGCTTGAGGCTCTGTCTCAAAAAAAAAAAAACTTTATTTACAAAAATAGGGTGCAGCCATTATTTGCCTCTCTCTGCAGTAATGAAACGCTGAGTCCTGCAGTCTGTTTCTAGGCCCGCCTTCTTTCCCTAGGTCATCCCTGTGTGCTAAGCCCCATGCCAAGCAGGTAGTAAGCACTCAGGACATACTAGGTGTTTGGTTGAAAGTACATCACATGTTCCAGCTTTCTCTTTATATAAATGGAAAAAAGCAAAAAATTAAATAAATAAATATCACATGAAACTAGGTATCTAATAGGACCCTAGAAACAGCTTGCACATTGGGTTAACTGTTTAACAGCCATCTCTCTTTTCATTCTTAAAGAGAACCCAGACTTTTTCCCGGCAGCAGTGCACCTAGCTTCAGGATGGGAACTAACCATAAGTGGTTGAAGTCAAGTGTGGTTAGCCCAATGTGCCAGCAGTTGACCTGGGAGAGGATGTACAACTTATTGTAGCATATGCTAAGTTTGCAGAAAAAAATTGATAAGATTTTGCTCTGTAATGAAGAGAGAACTTTTCCTTGCTGCCTTTTCTCTTCCTGATAGGATATGAGTCTTATCAAGAGAGGTTGTTGGTGGCGCCTGTGGCTCAGTGGGTAAGGGTGCCAGCCCCATATACTTAGGGTGGCGGGTTTGAACCCGGCCCCAGCCAAACTGCAACAAAAAATAGCCGGGCATTGTGGCGGGTACTTGTAGTCCCAGCTACTCGGGACTCGAGAATTGCCTAGGGCCAGGAGTTAGAAGTTGCTGTGAGCTGTGATGCCACGGTACTGTACTGAGGGTGATAAAGTGAGACTCTGTCTCTTGAAAAAAAAAGAGGTTGCGAGCCAGCACAGTAGCTCATGCTTCTAATCCTAGCACTCTGGGAGGTGGAGATAGGAAGACTGCTTGAGCTCAGGAGTTTGAGACCAGCCTGAGCAAGAGCAAGACCCTATCTCTACTAAAAATACAAAAACTAGCTGGACATTTTGATGGGGGCCTGTAGTCCCAGCTACTCAGGAAGCTGAGGCAAGAGGATCACTTGAGCCTGAGACTTTGAAGTTGGTCTGAGCTATGATGATGTCATGGCACTCAAACCAGGGTGACAGAGTGAGACTCTGTCTCAAAAAAAAAAAAAAAGAGAGAGAAAGAGGATGTGATACCCGGTGCTACTGCAGCCACATTGCAACTATGAGTGGAAGGCCCAAGGGAAATGCCAGCCCAAGGCAGGTGCAGTGGTTTGTGACTATAATCCCAGCACTTTGGGAGGGCAAAGTTGGAGGCTCACTTAAGTCCAGGAATTTGAGAACAGTTTGGGCAACATAGAAAGATCCTGTTTCTACAGAATAATTTAAAATTATCCACTTGTGGTGGCATGCACCTATAGTCGTAGCTACTCAGGAGATTGAGAATAGCACTGCAGTCTGAAGCTACAGTGAGTTGTGAAGCAGTGATAGCACCACCGCACTCCAGCCTGGCCAGTAGATCAAGACTGTCTCTTTAAAAAGAATAATAAGTAATGCCAGCCCAGAGCCTTGACTTAGTTGAGTTTCTATAGCAACCCTAGGAATAGCCATCTCAAACTTCTTGATAAGAGGGATAATATATACCTGTGATGTTTATACCATTCCAGCAGGTTCTAAACAACCTAAATAATTCTCTGTTATTTTATAAATCAGAGCTCATTATTACAAAGAGAAGGAGGCAGCTTTTCCTCCCTCTGTGACTTCTCAATCTTGAATCTTTCCCTGTTTGGTTTCCCATCAAATCTGCAGATCCCTAAAGAGAGATTTTGTGGTGAGAATGTAGATATCAGGAAACCAGGGTCCTGGGGAGTCCCAACTAGAGGGAGCCATCTGCCTTAGAGAAGCCCAGCTCCCTGTTTTAGGTCCAGGACCAGCTGACCGAAGTAGACTAGAGCAGTGGGGGAGATGGCAGAACTTTCTCACTCAAGAGCCGTCAGGGAAAAACCCCCAGTGCCTGTCTTCCAAGTGAGTGATCTAGAGCAGGCATGGCATCCTCACCAGGGTGACACAGTCATGCCCCAAGAAAGGAGGCCCCAGTGCACCAGCCTGACTTTGAAATGTTGCCAGGCTGTCTCCAAAGGGCTGCTTTCCTCAGATGGTGAGCCGGTCATTTCCCACTGTGTCCACACCTTGTCCTGACTCCTCCCTGCAGCCCCACCTGGCAGAGGGGCTCTGTGCTCTTGAGCAGGCCAGCGCTTCTGCTCTGCTGAAGGCGGGCTTACCCTGTGGTTTGCTGGACATCCAGCAGCTAGCGAATCCTGCGTGTCTATGAATAAGCCCCAACTGGGGAACAGCAGCAAACAAGGTGACCTCACCGGCTTCTGCCTTCTGGCATCTTCTCCCACCTTCACCTGAGGGCCCGGTGATCTTAGTCAGGACACTTGGTAGAATATATAAATGTCCCTCTTTGCAAGGAATGCTGGATTGTTCATAATAGACAGGGAAGGGACAGTTAGAGGCATCAGTATCAGTGTTTTTTGAGCACGTTCTATGTGCCTAGCACCATGCTGGGTGCATGGAACATAAAAATGGCACCCAGGTTGTGTACCCATGTTGGGCACGTAATGGTAATATAATCATTTCTACCACATCGGTGAGCCCACTGTGCGCCAGGCATTGCACAGCCATCTCTCGGATCCTCACCACAGCCCTGCAAGGTAAGTGCTGGTACATGATTCTCATGTGAGACGGGGAGCATTGGGCCCCAAGAACAGCAGTAACCAGCTTAGATAACAGCAGACGTTGGCGTAAGGCTTGGCCTCTGTGGTCTGGTGCAGGGGTTCCCAAAGTTGGGGCCCAGACCATCTGTATCAGCATCACCTGGGAACTTGTCAGAAATGCAGATTCTTGGACCCAGACTCAGTGAATGAAGTGATCCATATTTAACAAGCCCTCCAAGGCTTCTGACATAAGCTCTAGTTTGGGAACCACTGAATAGTGAAATATTATATGTACAAATGGTTTGAAGACTGCAGGGACTTATTTATCAATGTGGGTTTTTGCTATCCCTAAACACTTTTTTTTCCCAAGAGACAGGGTCTTGCTATGTGCAGGCTGGCTTCAAACACCTGGGCTCAAGTGATCCTCCTGCCTCAGACTCCAGAATAGCTGGGACTACAGGTGTGTGCCACCATGTCCAGCTCTTGAAGGCTTTCGTGGAAGATTAATGGGCTATTTTTTTGTTTTAAACATTAATATTCTATTTATTATAAATACAAATTGAAACAGTACTACGAGGCTGAGTGCCATGGCTCATTCCTGTAATCCTAACACACTGGGAAGCCAAAACAGGAGGGTCACTTGAGCTCAGGAGTTTGAGACCAGCCTGAGCAAGAGTGAGACCCCATCTCCACTAAAAATAGAAAAACCAGCTGGGTGTGGTGGCACACACCTGTAGTCCCAGCTACTCGGGAGGCTAAGGCTGGAGGATAACTTGAGCCAGGGAGTTTGAGGTTGCAGTGAGCTAGGATAATGCCACTATCCAGGGTGACAGAGCAAGACTCTGTCTCAAAAAAAAGAAGAAGAAAAAGAAACACTAGTTCTTCCCTAAAATTTTATGTTCTTTATAAATTAACTATATTTTATGGTTGCTTTTAAGGGCCTTTTCTAACCACTTAAATAAATTCCCTTAAATACTTTCAGTACACGAATGAATTTAATATATTGGATATCTTCGTAAGCTATTTTCAGAACCTTCCCAAGTACTTCATTACAAATTCTTACACATCTAACAAATTCAACTTTTAAAAACAAAAATTTTGCTTTCTTAAACAGTAGCATTCTGTTTAAAAACTTGATAATATTCTCTTATGATGTTCAAGTCAAAATCTTGGTGACACGATGATGTAAATGCACTTAACACTATTAGACTGCACACTTAAAAATGGTTAGGATGCTAAGTTTTATGTTTATTTTCATCACAATTTAAAAAAAAATATGGCCATAATTGATTACTCGATTCATGCTAAATTCCCTTAAAATTCTCAAACCCTTACAATACAAAATATGCAAGTATACATAGATTACTTTCTAGTATAATATAGGACCCCAAAAAAGAGGAGGCTGGGTGTGGTGGTTCACACCTGTAATCTTAGCATTCTGGGAGGCTGAGGCAGGAGGATTGCTTGAGCTCAGAAGTTCAAGACCAGCCTGAGCAAGAGTGAGACCCTATCTCTACTAAAAATAGAAAAACTAGCTGGGCATTGTTGTGGCAACCTATAGTCCCAGCTACTTGGGAGGCTGAGACAAGAGGATTGCTTGAGTCCAAGAGTTTGAGATTGCTGTGAGCTATGATGCCATGGCCCTCTACCCAGGTCTACCCATGGTGACAGAGTGAGACTCTGTCTCAAAAAATAAAATTGCTTAGCTTTTCTATTCTTTCTGTACTTAATGCTAAGCCTTTCAGGAATTAAAGATCCTCACCAAGAAAAGCACTATGCTACCCCAAGTAAGTTGGCAAGGCCCACCAAGTGCTGAAAACTGCACATTGCTATTTGGCCAGGAAGGAGGAATTGATTTTTTCAAGGACCTCAGGTGAACCCTAAGTATAGTCATTATTCTGATGGAAGATTCCAGGACCCCTTCGCCTCCCACATGGGGTGGTGCTCTCAAAGCCCAGATGCCCTGGGTCTGATGACAGAAGTCCTGATTCTCCCCCAGGTTGAATCTCAAGGCCCCCTTTTCCTCTTAGCCTCACCATTGAACGTGTCATCTGCCTTTGCTGCTTCCTTCTTTTCTGAATTTTTCCTACCTGCCAAAGTCACAGCACATATAGATAACTTTCACTGGATATACTGATCCTGCAGCCCCTGGCTTCCTATTTTTTTTTTTTTTTTTTTTTTTTGTAGAGACAGAGTCTCACTTTATCACCCTTGGTAGAGTGCTGTGGCATCACACAGCTCACAGCAACTTCCAACTTCCGGGCTCAAGTGATTCTCCTGCCTCAGCCTCCCGAGTAGCTGGGACTACAGGCACCTGCCACAACGCCTGGCTATATTTTGTTGCAGTTTGGCTGGGCTGGGCTTGAACCCACCAACCTTGGTATATGGGGCCGGCTCCCTACCCACTGGGGCCACAGGCGCTGCCCCTCTTGTTACTTTTATTCTTGCAGCATTTCAGAGGTGCGAGCTGAGATCAATATAGGACTTTACAGAAAGGAGAATTTAAAACTTGTCTTTGGGTCAGGTACAGTGGGTCACAGCTGTAATCATATTTTGGGAGGCTGAGGCAGGAGGCTCCCTTGAGCCAGGAGTCTGAGGGTGCACTGAGCTTGTGATCACACCACTGCACTCTAGTCCAGGGGACAGAGTGAAACTATCTCTAAAACAATAAAAAGTAAATCTAGTCTTTGTGGGATGAGCCAGCAGGAGAGGGTGTCAAGTTATGAGGTGAGTAGAATTCATTCTAGTCTGATAAATTCTAGCTGGGTGCACTGTTGCCTCTCCCCTGCCTTCTGAGCAGGCTGAACCCCCTCTTACATTGTCTAGTGGGGGCCTGGCAAGGGAGTGTTCATGCCAGAAAGGGGGACCTCTTATTCCCAAATTCCTCCTGGAACTGTCCCCAGAGGCAATGGCCGTCCTGTGAATTCACAGCACATATGTCCCTGTAGCAAATGTGGAAAATGCCTGGAGGAAGTCACCAGATGGTGCCTCTCTGTGCAGAGTGAGTGAGTCTGTAATGGCTGGGGTGGGTCGGTGCTGAGGGGGAGGAGAGGTGTCAGAGTCAACAGTTACCATGCTCCTGAGACACCTGCTTGGTGAGGACATCAGTAGATTCCTCATGTCCATCGAAGGGGACATTTACACACATAAACAATCATCTTGCGTCACCAGAGGATCTGTGCCAAAGGTGCAGTTCTGTGAGGTCCACGGGTGGCCTGGGGGGGATACACGAGCCCCTCAGCCTCAGTGCATCCAGCGATCAGCCTGCCTTGTCCAGGAAGCCACCTTGTGGGCCAGAGAAGTGGGGAAGGGTGTCTTTGTAAAAATGTGTGTCCTTTAATCCTCATGCTATTCTGCAGAGGCAGCTGCTGTTGTAAAACCATTTTATAGATGAAGTAACTGAGGCTCGAGACAGAAGATGAAGTTGAATGGCTTCTCCCATTGGTCAAGCAGGTTGGCAGAGGTGGGACGCCCCTCTTGTCCTGACCATATTTGATTCCCCCAGGGGGCAGCAGAGTCTTATAATTGACCACAAGCTTCCCGGTGGCACAGACTCGGGTTCAAATCCTGCTTTTGTTAATAACTGGGTGGATGAGTGGGGCGAGTTGTTTAACCTCTCCATTCACTGTGGGTAAAATGGAGATAACCATGTCCCCTAAGGGCATCAGTAGTAATAGCCAGGTAGCGGCAGACACCCAGACCAGCCACCACTGGGGCTGTCTCAGCACTTTTTGCGTTTGGATTCTTTTCTCCCTCACCACAGCCCAGGGCTGTAGTGACTCTCATTGCCCAGGTTCTGTAGATGCCCCCACCATGGGGTGGGGGAGGGGCAAAGAGAAGGAAAGTGACTTCCCCAAGACACATGGAGAGGAAGCAGCAGCTTGCCCAGCTGCCCATCAGCTGCTGAGTTGGCCTGGAGCTCAGCCAGGACACTCACTCTACCATCCATGGGTATCAGTGACCTGGTCTCGGTCAAGGGCGGCCAGTAAGTTCGAAGGATGGAAGGGACCAGTCCTGATAGCTGTAGCACTATTTACAAGGTTCCCTGGGGAGGGAGGCTGGGCCCTGCGCTGGTGCTCTTTGAACATCTTGCATGAAAGAAAGAACTACTCCTCCACTCTACAAGTTTCTAAGTTATTTTTAAAGAGCCTGCTGAAGTTGAGAGACTTCTAACAGGCGGAGGTGTGTTCTTGCAACTAAGAATAGTGGCTGAGGCCTGACAGAGGACGCTTTCTGGTGACGTCAGAGTTAGCATGGCTCTTCTCCACTGCCAGGGGCAGCTGGGCAAGGGCTGATTTCCTCACAGACCCTGGGGCACTGAGACAGGCGTGGGTGAGGGGCTGGGGGCTCCCCCTAACAGCAGGGTTTAGCTGGAGCCTCCCCAGAGGTTTCTAAGCTGCCATTTCTCCCTTGCCCCCCTCCACCAATCAACTGTGTGCTGAAGGCTGTCCACGTACCCTGACCATGGCACATAGTGTGGGCACAAAGAGCAGAGGCCAGTAGGGGAGGGTCGGGAGCAGGGGCCTCCGTCCTGCTCACTGTGCCTCAGTGGCATGGGGGGCAGCGGAGGAGGTTCCAATAGGTTCCAACCCCAGAGCCCCACCCACACCGCTACATCAAACGCTCCAGAGGGCTGTAACACATAGCAGAATTTTGAAACTCTTGCAATTTAAGAGAACGAGATCTTCAGTCAGGAACTTGTGCAAAAGCCCAACAGGTGACCACAGATGGACTTTTTTTCTGGGGTTCAAATAAATTCTGGGGATAGAGTAGAAAGATCAAGTCAAACTGAGGTTCAATCCAAGAGCCCACCAGGAGCTGTGAGCTCTCTGCGGAGGTACAGGTACGGAAGGGGCCAGGATACAGGGAAGAAGGGAACGGCAACGGGTTAAGTGAGATACCTTAAATGCTGTTTCAAATTGGTCTACACCAATGCTACACATTATGCTGTCAAATGCTAGACCGCCGAGCTATGCCCCCAGTACAGCCATTATGGAAAGCAGCAGGGAGGTTCCTCAGAAAATTAAAAATAGAACAACCATATGATCTACAATCCCACTACTGGGTACATACCCAGAGGAAATGAAACCAGTACCTCCCACGTTTATTGCCACATTATCCACAATAGCCGAGAGATGGAAACAACCCCTGTGTCCATTGGCAGACAAATGGATACAGAAAATGTAATACTCGCACTGCAATATTCTTTGGCTTTTCAAAAGAAGACAATCCTGCCACTTGCGACAACGTGAATAAGACTGGAGGGCATTATGCTAAGTGAAATAAGAGAGGCGTAATAAGACAAATATCACATCCCATATGCAGAGTCTAAGAAAGTTGAGCTCGTGGAAGCAGAGTAGGACGGTGGTTACCAGGAGTGGGGGGCAGAAGGGACATATTGGTCAAGGGGTACGAATCTTTAGCTACAACCTGAGTGTTCTCCAATGTACAGATGGTGACTATAGTTAGCAGTCATGTGCTGTATGCTTCAAATCTAAAGAGAAGAACTCTCAAGTGTTCTCACACACACACAAAAATGGCAACTATGTGAGGTGACGGATATGTTAACTGGCTTGATTATGGTAATCGTTTCACAATATATACATATGTTTAAATATCACGTTCTACACCCAAAATATATGCAATTTTTTATTTGTCAATCATATTTCAATAGAGCTGCAAAAATAAATATCACATGAAATCAATAAAAATACTGTTTCAGGCTGAGAGCAGTGGCTCACACTTATAATCCTAGCACTCTGGGAAGCCAAGGCAGGTGGATCGCTTGAGCTTAGGAGTTAGAGACCAGCCTGAGCAAGAATAAGACCCCCATCTCTACTAAAAGTAGAAAAACTAGCCAGGTGTAATGGCGCACTCCTGCAGTCCCAGCAACTTGGGAGGCTGAGGCAAAAAGATTGCTCAAGCCCAGGAGTTTGAGGTTGCTGTGAGTTACGATGCCACAGCACTCTACCCAGGGCACAGAGTGAGACTGTCTCAAAAAAATAAAACACTGTTTCCAATTATTTGCCACTTGCTTGCATGCACAGTATATTCCCGGACACTGGCACACCCCTATCATGCATATTTCCTGCCCCTGATCGTGCACAAAGAGCTGTGAGTTCCCTATAGTCACTGTTGCCAGAGGAGTTTCAAGGGTAGTTGTGGCTGTGTATAATTTGACCTTGCACCCTGGCTCTATGAAACTCAGCCCCCTAAGCTTCAGTCTTCCCTCTGAAGGTTCTGCCTTCTGACATCTGGCAGGACCTTGAGGAGTCATCTTTTAAAAACTCATCACACCTGACTTTCAGAGAGCCCGACTCATTCATTCACACGTATTGTCATTGAGGAAGGACAGAGGGAGTTGCATCCTTGTTTATTTATTTTTTAAACAAAAGAAATACTAAAAATAGGCTCAGTGCCTGTGGCTCAAGAGGCTAAGGCGCCAGCCACGTACAACTGAGCTGGCAGGTTCGAATCCAGCCCGGCCCGCCAAACAACAATGACAGCTGCAACCAAAAAATGGCCGGGCGTTGTGGTGGGCGCCTGTAGTCCCAGCTACTTGGGAGGCGGAGACAGGAGACTCGCTTGAGCCCAGGAGTTGGAGGTTGCTGTGAGCTGTGATGCCACGGCACTCTATCCAGGGTGACAGCTTGAGGCTCTGTCTCAAGAGAAAAAAAAAAAAGAAATACTAAAAATAAATGACTTGCCCAAGGTCACACTGAATTAACCCTAAATTTCTTTCTTTTTCTCTCTCTTTCTTTCAGACACAGTCTCACTCTGTAGCCCTGGGTAGAGTGCTGTGGCATCACAGCTCACAGCAACCTCAGACTCTTGGGCTCCAAGCGATCCTCTTACCTCAGCCTCCTAAGTAGACACAGGTGCCCACCACATGCCCAGCTAAGGCTAATTTTTCTATTTTTAGTGGACATAGGGTCTTATTCTTGCTCAGGCTGGTCTTGAACTCCTGAGTTCAAGTAATCCTCCCACTTTGGCCTCCCAAAGTGCTAGGATTATAGATGTGAGCCTCTGAGCCTGACTAACCCCAAATTTCTAATGCTTCCTTTACCAAGGTGGTCCCCAAAGAGAGCAGCTTTGGGGACCACCCTGATAAAGGGTGGTTTGCGGAGGAATGACAACATGTCTTTCCCTGAGGCCCCAATGCATCCTGAGTTGGGCGCAGAGTAGGGGAGGGAGTGACAGTCCTGGAGAGACAGCTGCACAGGTGCCACCTGAAAGCCACTCCGTTCTTGGGCTTTGTGGGTGAATGAGCTTCAGCACAAGCGGCTGAGTGCCTGGTTGGGGTCCCAGGTCACACACCAGCACTCTCCAGAAACACACTGTAGCCTGCGCACACCTGCGCACACCTCTGCCAGTGGTGCAGACATTAAACCACCAGGTTGGCTCCATTTGTGATTCTCTACCCTCCACACGCCTTTTAAAAACACTACTACCTGCACCCCTGCCCCAGATACTGATTTCATCTGCCTGGGAGCAGAGCCCCCCGGGTGGGTCTCTGTCTCCTTTGCAGCTACAGTGGAGACAGTGGTCCTCAAACTTGAGGAATTACCTGGGGAATTTTAAAAACTACCAATCCCGGCTTGGTGCCCATAGCACAGTTGTTATGGTGCCAGCCACATACACCAAGACTGGCGGGTTCAAACCTGGCCCAGGCCAGCTAAAACAACAATGACAACAGCAACAAAGAAACAGTTGGACATTGTGGTGGGCACCTGTAGTCCCAGCTACTTGGGAGGCTGAGGCAAGAGAATCGCTTAAGCCCAAGAGTTGGAGGTTGCTGTGAGCTGTCACAGCATAGCACTCTACTGTGAGGGCAACATAGTGAGACTCTGTCTCAAAAAAAAACAAGAAAACAACTACCATTGCCACCCTCCCCACCCACAGCCTAATTCAGTTGGGGCCTGGGTGTGGCTCAAGCATCAGGACTCGCACACACTTCCCAGGTGGTTCTAATAGGAGCCAAAGTCAAGAACCACTATTCCAGCTCTTGCTGCACCAGGGCTCTTCCTCCTGTCCCCACATACAGAGGGCTGACTTTTACTTCCCAGGTTCTCCAAAAAGAGACTTTAACCCCATACTTCTATTTTTTTTGTTGTTGTTGCAGTTGTTTATCTGGCCCAGGCTGGGTTTGAACCACCACTCTCAGTGCATGTGGCCGGCACCATGACCACTATGCTATAGGTACCAAGCCTTGCCTTCCCTTCTCTTCCCTTCCCTTCTCTTTCTCTCTCTCTCTTTCTTTCTTTCTTTCTTTTTTTTTTTTTTTAAGACATAGTCTCACCCTGTGGGCCAGGCTACAGAGCTATGGTGTCATCATAGCAAACTACAACCTCAAACTCCTAGGTTCAAGCGATCCTCCTGCCGCAGGCTCTTGAGTAGCTGAGACTACACCACACCTGGCTAATTTTTCCATTTTTAGTAGAGACAGGGTCTCACTCTTGCTCAGGCTGGTCTCTAAGTCCTGAGCTCCAGGGATTCTCCTGCCTTGGCCTCCCAGAGTACTAGGGTTACAGGTATGAGTCACCATGCCTGGCCACTGCTTCTCATGTCTCGAGGAAAATTCTGCTAATCCAAAGCAATGGGCCTTCTGTCTGCCTCCTCCTGAACAGGAAATGAACCCTCAGCTGGAGTGGCATGAAGACATGCCCTGTTCTGCCATGCTTTGTGGACAAAGAGAGGGGGATCTTAGCTGTGACTCCATGGCCATGTCCCTGTGTTCTTAGTTCTGCCCCAGCCTCTCTGAGAACTTGGGGCTCTCCCCACTTCCTGTTGACCTACAAACCCACCTACAAACCCTTAACCCCTCTGTACTAAGTTCACAGCTATTCACGTGTACCTTCCCCTAGCTGGAAATGGACGGGCCCACTCTTCACCCTGTGACATCTGGTGATGTGGCTTGAGCCCCAGGTATCTTAGATCTTCCCTGGGGGACAGGCACCAAATTGCCCTCCTTATCTGCAACTCACAACCTGAGCCCAACTTCTCTGTACAGAGGAGTCTCTAGGGAGGTCACTGCCCCTACCGGCCCCCACTGCGTTCTGGCCAGGCCCAGAAGCTATACCTGGAGCAGCAGTCCTGAACTGACTGGATGACCAGAGTCACACTTTTCCATTACTGAATGCCTTCCATGTGCCAGCACTGTGTAAGCACTTCATGTAAAATCTAGTGGCCGGTGCAGGGGCTCATATCTGTAATCCTAGCACTCTGGGTAGCTGAGGTAGGTGGATTGCCTGAGCTCAGTTCAGGATCAGCCTGAGCAAGAGTGAGACCCTGTCTCTACTAAAAATGGAAAAAAAAAGTTGCCAGGTGTATAGGCAGGCACCTGCAGTCCCCACTATTTGGGAGGCTGAGACAAGAGGATTGCTTAAACCCAGGAGTTTGAGGTTGCCGTGAGCTATGATGACACCATAGCACTCTACCCAGAGCAACAGAGTGATACTTTGATGCTAAATAAATAAATAAAATAAAATAAATCTATGCATCCATTTCACAGCCAGAAACCAAGGGGTAAAGCCAATTGCTGAAGGCCAAAGATAGGACTTGAACCCAGATCTATTGGAATCCAACCCCCATGCGCACCTCTAAGCAGGGGCTCTCAGATTTGAGTGTACAGAAAAGCCACTCTACTGAGTCTGTCTCAGCAGGCCACAGGAACCTGCACTTTTTGTTTGTTTGTTTGTTTGTTTGTTTGTTTGTTTTTAGAGACAGAGTCTCACTTTGTCACCCTTGGTAGAGTGCTGTGGCATCACAGCTCACAGCAACCTCCAACTCCTGGGCTTAGATGATTCTCTTGCCTCAGCCTCCTGAGTAGCTGGGACTATAGGCGCCCGCCACAATGCCCAGCTATTTTTGTTGTTGTTGTTGTTGCAGTTTGGCTAGGGCCGGGTTCGGACCCACCACTCTCGGTATATGGGGCCAGCGCCCTACTCACTGAGCTACAGGCGCTGCTCAGGAACTTACACTGTTATACCAGAAGACTGGAGAGCCCACGGCCCACCCGCAGAGAGAGCTGCCCCCGCCATACCCCACAGCTGGGTCTGAGCCTCAGGATGTGGCTCTGGTCTAGCCAGTCACCTCCTGGGTGAATGACCACTCTGAGCTTCTGTTTCCTCGTCTGAGAAAATGAGAGGGTTGATCTATCCAGTTTGGGGAGGGGGACTCCTCAGCCCTGCCTTGAGCTCCCCAACTTGGCTTCTGCCCAAAGTGGGAAGGGGCAGAGGGAGAGCTGTCCTGTCCGGGTCTCCTGTCCCAGAAGGCCCCATCAGCTCCAAACCATGAACCCCTCCCAGGCTTTTCACCTGCCTGTACACAGAATCAGGAACCCAGAAGCCCCCAAAACATCTTTCTCCCTGACCCGCTAACCATATGGAGGCTCCTTGGCAGGGGAGAAGTTTCTTCTACTTAAGGGGCCTTGAAGGAGCAGCTGAGAAGCCACTGCCTCATTATTTATTTATTTATTTTTAGTAAGTCATAACTGTATACATTAATGAATTTATGCGGTACAATGTGCTGATTTTACATACAATTGAGAATACATATTTCTTATCTAAAGCTTCAAAAGTGGAGTCCATTATTTTACACTCAAAACTTGATAATATCTTTTAATAGATTATAGCCCATAACATATCTTTAATAAAATATTAATATTTTATGTATATTCCCTAATATCAATTATTATTATGTCATTATTTAGTAATATAAAAAGTTACAAAAGGGTATACAGTTTTAGATGTGAACTTCCTCCATTATAGAAATTTTTATACTAAAATATTGATTTCCTAAATGTTATTATATTGTGCATTTACCACCTCTTAATTGAGTCAAATTTGAAATCATGTTTTAAGGCCCATAATTTTTCTTTTAATTTAAAGAAAAATTCTATCTGATATTTTCAACTTTAAAAAAGTTCTCAGAAAAAAGGAAGGACTTCAGAAGTTAGCTTCAAGGCAGGTATCAGGCTAACCAACAAAAGGAGAAAAAATTCATAATTTTCAGCATTATGGACAGCTATTTATTTTTGGCTGATTGTCATGAAAAGAAAATCTCTTCACTATATCTGCTAGTCTCTATGTATCAAATTACTTTCCAACTTATGTTTATTGCATATCATGTGATGGTTCATATTTCCAACTCCCATTTAAATTTGGAAAAAATGAAAAGTAGTATCGAAACTGTTCAGGAAATATAGAGTTTAACCTTAAGTATAATATTCCAATGACATTTTAAACAATGCACACATCTTATATAACCACCATCCAGACGAATAAAGAACTTTAATGGAGTCTCACAAGTTTCTCCCATGCCTTGCCTCAGTCATTCCCTCCCAAAGGTTACACTCTTCGCCTTCAATAACTCTAAAATAATTTTACCTATTTTTGAATCTCATGTAAACAGAATTATACGGTAATTGTTCTTTTATAACTGGCTTCTCTCATTACATCTAAACCATAACTGCTGTTAGTGATCGTTTATTAATTTTCTTTGTTGTATAGCACCACATTTTATGAATAAGCAATGACGCATTTATCCATTCCACTATTGATGGACATCTGGCTTGGTTCCACTTTAAGGAATTATGAATAATTTCATAATGAAAAATTGATGCATGGTTATTGGTAAAAATTTTATGCACTTTTATTAGATATATTACTAAGAATGGAATTCCTGCATTTATGTTTGATAAATTTAGCTTAATTAATGACTTCCCAATAATTTTCCAAA
Source organism: Perodicticus potto (assembly GCA_963574655.1). Classification (NCBI taxonomy): domain Eukaryota; kingdom Metazoa; phylum Chordata; class Mammalia; order Primates; family Lorisidae; genus Perodicticus; species Perodicticus potto. Next base: position 29,025 of record CAUYRH010039940.1, on the reverse strand, counting down.
GTGGTTGTTCTATTTAAAACTCCTATCCACCAGGAGTGTTCCTGATCTTCTAAATCTCCTCCAATGCATTTTAAAATAGATTTTTAGTTTTAGCCATTATAGAAAGTACATAAGTTTGTTTTGTATTTCATTGAATTAGAATTTTCCTAATGAGTTATGATGTTCATACACTTACCTTCTGCTTGTTACCATTTGGATATCCTCTTTTGTAAAATATTCTTTCAAGGTCGTTATACACTGAAAAATAATTTATGGTATCCCTCTCTTATTAATATATAGTTTTAATTTGTTTATTTGTTCCTTGTCATATATATGATTTTTATATACAAGTTCACAAAATTAAGTTCATGGCTTCATTTTAGGAAAAGTGCCACATACTTCATTGTTGAATATCACTACAGGAACTTTCAAATTACTCCCCCTGGGAGCCTGTGCACCAATGCCAGCATTAGTCCACTCTTCAAATCACTTTATTAACCATTTTATTAAGATATACTTCACCATGCAAGTCATAAATCGAAGTTGTAAATTCAGTGGTTACTAATATATTAAAAAATTGTGCAAACATGACCACAACTAATTTATTCATTATCCCCCCAAATACTAAAAAGCAGCTACGCATCCCATTTTCCCTCAATACTCTTTCTACCCTAGACCATCACCAATCTACTTTCTGTCTCTACAGAAATGCCCGTTCTGGACAGTTCATGTACATGCACTTGTCTGTTTTTCTATGAATGGCTTTATTGACTTTTTATGTTAAAAGTTCTTTGATGCCGTAGCTTGTCTTAGTACTTTTTTGTTATCAAATAGTACTCCATTGAATGAAAATACAATTTTTATATATCAGGTTTTAAGTCAATGTATATTTAGGCTTTTTCCAAGTTTTGACTATTACTAATAATGCTAATATAAACATTCTAATACAAGTTTTTTATATGTGCGTGTGTTTGTGTTATTTCTCCTAGTTATACCCTTGGAATTGGAATTTCAAGATCATTGTGGTAGTACTATGTTCAATTTTTAGAAACTGCCCATTTTTCAAAAGTCTCAGCAATTCACTTTACCACCAGGAGGGTATGAAAGCTGCAATGCATTCATGTCTTTGCTAACACTTGTCTTATCTTTCTTTCTTTTTTGTTTTTTATTTATAGACATCCAAGTGCTATGAGTGCTGTCTTATATTAGTTTTGATTTGCAGTACCTTGATGGCTAATGACAGTGATCATACTTACCTGTGCATATTAGCCATTTGCATGCCTTCTTTGAAAAAATATTCTATTATTATTCTAATATTCATTTGCTTATTTGCTTCTTTTTATGGAGTAGTAAGAGTTATATACATATATCAGACAAAGTTTCTTAACATTTATATAGTTGTAAAATATTTTATCCTATTTCGGGGATTGCTTTTTCACTTTTTTGATGGTGTTCTTTGAAATAAAAATGTTTTTAATTTTAACAAAGGACAATCTATTTTTAACTTCTCGTTTTTTGCTCTAAATCAAAGCTACAATGATTTAGTTTATTTTCTGTAAAGAGTTGAAAAATTAACTTATATATTAGGTATGTGATTCCTTTTGCATTAATATTTAAGACATAAGAAAGAAATTCACCTTCATTTCTCTGTTTCTGGATATCAAGTTTTTCCAGCAATAGTTGTTCAAAAGACTATTTTTACCTACTTATAGGCTTGGCTGCCTTGTCAAAAAATGAACTGATCTCTATTTCAATCATTATACCTGCACCATACTATCTTATTCCTATAGTTTCATACTAAATCTTTAAATTGAGAATTATTTAATGCTTTTAATGTTATTGTAAATGAAACATTCTTAATTTTATTTTTTAATTGTTCTTTGCTTGCATGAAGATGTAAAATTAATTTCTATCATAATCTGGTACCCTTCAAACTTGTTGAACTCATTTATTGGTTCTAATAAGTTTTCAGTGGGATTCTTAGGACGTTCTTTATGTAGGAGCATGTGAACAGCAAATAAAGTAATTTAACTTCTTCTTTTCTTTTCCAACTGAAATGACTTCTATTTCCTTTTCCTCCCTAATTGTCCTAGTTGGAATCATAAGTATTCAACCACTATAACATTGAATAGAAGTGGTGAGAGCAGATATCCATGTAATGTCTTACAGAAAAGCACTGATCCTTTCATTGATGAGTCTGATAGTGAATGTAAGGTTATTTTATTTTATTAATTTCAGAACATTATAAGGGTACACACATTTTGGTTAAATAATTTGCTTTTATACATTATATTTCAAAGTTATGCATGCCCCACATCTGGAATATGTTCATTGCACTAGTTAGGTGTGAATGTACCTTACCCTTCCTCCTCCTCTCCCACCTACTTGATTTCCATTGTGTTTTACTTCTACCTGTGCACATAAGTGTTGATAGACTAGTTCCAATTTAGTATTGAGTATATGTGGTATTTGTTTTGTCATTCTTACTACACTTCACTTAAAAGAGTGGTGTCCACTTCTGTCTCAGATGTTAGAATAGATATTAGATCATTACGGTTTATGGCTGAGTAGTATTCCATGGTGTACATATACCACATTTTATTTAGGTATCAATGTATTGATGGGCATATGAGTTGTTTCCACTTATTTGCAATGGCAAATTTTTATGCTATAAATATTAAAATGCAAGTGTCTTTTCGATGAATTTTTTTTCATCCTCTTTGTGTAAATATCTAGTAGTAAATTTTTGGATCAAGGGGTACATCTACTTTTCATTCTTTGAGGTAGCTCCATACTACTTTCTTTAGATGTTATACTAGTTTGGAGCCCCACAACAGTGAATCAATGTTCCTTTCTCTCTGCATCCATGCCACCATCTGCTGCTTTGGGACTTTTTAATATGAATCATTCCCTCTAATGCTGGGTAATATCTCATTGAGATTTTGATTTGCATTTACCTGATAATTAGAGATGTTAAGCTTTTTTTCATGTTTGTTTGTCACTAGACTATATTCATATGAAAAGTTTCTGTTCATGTCTTTTGCCCACTTTTGATGGGGTTGGTTGAAATGTCTTACTCCCCAAAGTGATTTACAGATTCAACACAATCCCCATTAAAATGCCAACATCTTTTTCTCATAGATCTAGAAAAAAAAGTTCTATGCTTCCGGTGGAACTAGAAAAGACCTCAAATAGCCAATAAAACTTTATGTAATAAGAAGAAATTAGGAGCCATCCCTTTACCAGAATCAAGATACTGTGTAAGGCTGTAGTAACCAAAACAGCATGATACCAGCACAAACACACAAACATAGATCTATAAACGAACCAGAGATAAAACCATCCTCATACTTAGAAAGAATTTTTATGTTCTGCATTGGAACACAGTTCCAATTTATTACATTGGAACTGTGTAATATTATTCAACTAAACACAACTCCAAATGATCCCTCAAATATAACATTTATATTGACAGGTAAAATAAACAGCTATGCTATTATCTGTTAAAGAGGAGTTACTGAAAGTCCAAAGGGGCCATGCTAATTTTGTTTAATTTTTTTTTCAACTGCCCCATTTTGTTCCAACTGTTCTGGATTGAATTCCATAGCTTTCAATCCATCCTATAAAACAAAGGCAAGGGGGACAAAGTAAACATCAGAATTAGGTATTTCTGGATCAAGCCAAATTGTAGGAATCTGACACATCAAATACAGGACTAAATGAATCATCAGAAACCTGCAGGGTTAATGGAGGGAAATGTTGAGAGATGCACATTAATGTGAATTCAAAAGATAATTCTAAACAGAAGACCAGGCAGCAAGAATGGGGGATGTTCAGGAAAAATCTAAGTCATCAAATATATACCAAGAGGAAATAAAGGAATTCAAGGAGCTGCAGGTCTTGATCTTCTATGTAACCCACAAGGCATGAACATCTGCTTCATGTAACATGGTTGAAAGAAGATGAAAGGTTTGAGAGGAGTTAAAAAAATAATTGGCACTGTAGAAAATGTGAAAAGAAGCCAATTAAGGATAAATAAAAAGATCCCTGAGTAGGGCTGACTACCCAGCCAACGTTAGAAATCATAAATTTTGATGAGGCAATTAACACTGTTATGTGATTTCTCTCTATTAAGCCTTGACTACCCAGGAGTGGGGACATTAACCTGATGAAGGGGCATTCCATGGTAATGAGACAATGCAAAAAGGGAAAACACAAGAAGTTGTGTTAAAGTAGGTTGTTTTCAGTGTCTTAAGTTGTTCCTCAGAAGATTTGGAGGATCTTTAGGCTAGTACTATTAACCATGACATTTTTTTAAAGCATCTATTGTATGTTAAGCTGATGTTCCACATTTTATGATCTTTCTTTTATCTCTTAAGGAAATCTGTGGAGGGATAACATTCCCCTACACACACTTTTAGAAATAACTACCCTTCTCTCTGAAAAGTTAATTAAGATTCCAATGTGACACAGTCACTAAGTGTCATGTTCTGATTCAAGTGCAAGTTTGCTTAATGCCACAGCCCACAATCAGACAATTATGTTCTCCTCCTCTACTCAAAGCTTTTTTTGTAAATAGATCTATCAAGACTTGACTTTAAAATTCATGGCATGCAGTGGAATGAGGGCGTGCTTTTACACAGGTGTTTTCAGTTTGTGAAAACTCAACTATCTGTGCAATTGTGGTATACAGACTTATCTGAATTTATTTTATACTTCAATATGAAACTTCAAAACATAAATGAGAGCTTGAGGTTGAGTGAATCTGCCTAAGTAGTTCTGAAAGAAGCCACAGGTCATTTTTAGTGGCAGAGACGATATCTAAAAAAAAAATTTGTCTATCAGTCTTCTTTAAGATTTCACTTCTTACTAGATACATTATTTTGGGTGAAATAGTTCACCTCAATACTCTCAGATTACCTCATTTTTAATTTGTTTTGTTCTGCTGTAGCAGAACATCACAGACTGAGCAATTTATTTTTAAAAAATGCCTTTGGCTCACAATTCTGGAGATTCTGAAGGTACCTGTTAAGGGCCTTCTAGATGGGTCCTTAAGGACCATTCAATGGTGGAAGGCAAAAGGGTGAGAAAAGGAGAGAAAGGGGGTCAAACTCATTATTTTAATAGGAAGTGATCATTCCCACAATAATGACCTTACACGTGAGGGCAAAACATTCATGACAATCACCTCCTAAAAGTCCCACCTCAACACTGTTGCATTTGAGGTTTAAGCTTCCAACACATGATATTTGGGGGACACATTTAACCCATAATTATCTCTCTACTTTCAGATTGTGTTACCTGTTAAATGAATTTAGACTCAGTTCTAATGAGTCTTTGAGTAGGATAGTCCTGTGCATCTTTGAGTTTTGGGTTCCCTTTTTTCCTTACAAATTGGAATTTGAGTTTGTAGAGTTACTGGAGGTCCATGAAATCTGCAAGGAGTAATTGAAGTTTTATTACCTGTATATGAAATGTATAATGATTCTATCACACATGTTATCAAATAGTTATCTAAACCTTCAAAAATAGAGTTTGCATTTTAAGAAAGGCTTAAAGGTATAATTCAGCCATTTACATGAACTGAAACAATGAACATACTGTCAGACGAAAAACAAATCTAGAGATAATAAGGAGAAACACTATTCAAAAGGATTTTTGCAGTGTGGGGAGAGGAACAATTACAATAGGGGAGATTCACGGATCACAAAAATCATAAAGAGTCACAAAGATTAGGCATAAAAGGGTTTTATTGTATGGAAATTAGTAAACAAGTAAAAAGAACTGTTTGGGAGGAAGTAGGATAAAAGACCAGTGGGATATGATGGTGGATCAGAAAGTGTTTTACTCTCAAGTAAGCTTGTTTTCCAGAAGGGGATGCGGAGGACATGTCCTATGATGGCTCAGAATTGAGGGTGGGCCAGAAGTTCAGGGGTTTAGAAGAAGGGAATATCTTAACAAGAGTTTGGTTCATATGTGTGCATTTCAATTGATCGACAGGGATTAATGGTTCAGACAATATTTTATGAAGCAAAGAATGGAGCAGTGGAGAGTATTTGTTCCAGCTTTATTGTAGGTAACCAAAGGACACATCCATGAAATCTTATCTCAGTCACAAGGGGAAGAGTGTCAGAGTAGAAGAGTTGGGAGATTAATTTTTGCTGTTTTTCAGTATTATAATGATCAGGTATTTTCAGGTTAATGTGAGGGTACAAACAACCAGGTCAAAATATCTAAATTTAGTAGGTAAATTCACTCTTGTAGTTATGTCCCTCACCTATAAGGTGTGCCACATACCCCTCATTGTACCCATTAAGTAGGATCACCCCAAACATCCTCTCCTCCCTCATTCCTATCCCCACAAATGAATTAAATGAGCTTTTCTTCTCTGCGGGCATGAATGAGATCATCTACTGGCTTCATATTAGTATTGAATACATTAGATATTTACTTTTCCATTCTTGTGATACTTTACTAAGAATGTGTTCCAGCTCAATCTGGGTTAATACAAATGATGTAAAATCTCCATATTTTTTAATGGTTGGATAGTATTCCATGGTATACACATACCACAGTTTGTTAATCAATGCCTGAGTTGATAGGCATTAAGGTTATTTCCACATCTTTGAGATTATAAATTGATCTGTGCTAAACATTCTAGTGCAAATGTCTTTATGATAAAATGATTTTTTCCCCCTCAGGTATTACATGCTTAGTAGTGGGATTGTGGGGTCAAATGGGAGGTCTAATTTGAGTTCTTTGAGGATTCTCCATACCCCTTGCTCAGTGATGGATTGTTTGCTCTTTTTTGTTGATTAGTTTGAATTCTCTATAGATCCTAGTTATCAAACCTTTGTCAGATCATAACATGCAAATATCTTTTCCCATTATGAAGATGATCTATTTGCATTGATTGTTGTGTCCTTAGCTGTGCAGAAGCTTTTCAGCTTAATTAACTCCCATTTGTTTATTTATTTATTTTTTTTTTTTGTTATTGTAATCATCACTGAAGTGTTTTTCATAAAATCTTTCCCTAGACAAATGTCCTGAAGAGTATTTCCACACTTTCTCCTAGGATTTTTTAAGTTCCTAAGTTGCCTTAGATTTAAATCTTTAATCTATCTTGACTCAATTTTTGTAAGTGGTGAAATGTGCATGTCCAGTTTCAGTCTGTTACATATGGTTATCCAGTTCTGCCAGCACCATTTATTATATAGGGATTCTTTCCCCCACCGTATGCTTCTGTTTAGTTTGTCAAAAATCAAATGGCACTCAGAGACTGGGTTCATCTCCTCATTTTCTATTTGGTTCCATATGTCTATGTCTCTCTTTTTATGCCATACCATGCTGTTTTGATCACTATGGGAATGGAATATAACCTGAAGTCTGGTAGAGCAATGCATCTGGCATTGTTTTTAGTATGAAAATTTGCCTTGGCTATCTGAGTAATTTTTCCTGGTTCCATACAAAACAAAGAACTATTTTTCCAATTCTTCAAAATATGATGTTGGCATTTTAATGGGGATTGCCTTAAATCTTTAGATTGCTTTGGGACGTATAGACATTTTAACAATGTTGATTCTACCCAGCCAAGAGCATGGTATGCTGCTCCATTTCTTAATGTCTACTGCTATTTCTTCTCCTAGGGTTTCATAATTCTCCTTGAAGATATCCTTAATCTCTTTTCTAGGTATTTCATTTTCTGTGAAACTACTGTGAAGGGGGTTGGGCCTTTGATTAGCCTCTTAACTTGACTGTTGTTGGTATATATAAAGGCTACTGATTTTTGGACATTGATTTTATACTCTGAGATGTTACTGTATTTCTTGATCACTTCCAGGAGTCTTGTGGTTGAGACTCTGGAGTTTTCTAAATTCGTATCATCAGGAAAGAGTGAGAGTTTTACCTCCTCTGCTCCCATTTGGATGCCCTTTATGTCTTTCTCCTGCCCGATTGAATTAGCTTAGAACTTTCAGAAGTTATGTTGAGTAGGAGTGGCAATAGAGCATACCCATGTCTAGTTCATGTTCTAAGTGGAAAAGCTTTCAGTTTTACTCCTTTCAATATGATATTAGCTTTGAGTTTCTAATTAGAGATGGCTTCAATCATGTTAGGAAATATGCACCTTTGCCTATATTCTTAAGTGTTCTTGTTAGAAAATGTTGCTGAATTCTATCAAATGCTTTTTCTGCATTTACTGAGAGGATCATTTGGTCTTTGTTTTTACTTCTATTGCTATTGTGAATTACATTTATGAATTTGTGTATGTTAAACCAGCCTTGCATCTCTGGCATGAAGACTACTTGATTGTGATGTGTATTTTTTTTTTTTTTTTTTGATGTGCTGCTTGAATCTATTGACTAAGATTTTATTGAGTATTTTTGCAATAATATTCACTAATGAAATCGGTCTATAGTTCTCCTTTTTTACTTGGGTCACTTTCTGGTTTGGGTATCTGGGTGATGTTTGCTTCATAGAATGTGTTGGGGAAGGTTGCTTCTTTCTAAATGCTTTGGAATAGGTTTTTCAGCTTTGGAACAGGTAAAAGAACTTTGAAGGTCTAATAGAATTCTGGTGGAAGCCCTCTGGTCCAGGACTTTTTTTGTTTTTGTTGGAAGTATTTTCATTGGTTCTTTGATCCAGTGCTTCATATTGGTCTGCTCATGAGATGCAATTTTTTTCTGATTACATATAGGTAAAAGATATGATTCCAGGTATTGTTCCATTTATTCTACATTGTCAAATTTCTGGGCATAGAGTTTCTTGTAGTAATCAGAGATAATCCCTTTTATCTGTGTGGTACATATTGTTATTTATGATTGAGTTTATTAGAGAATTTAACTTTCTGTTTGTAGTTAATTTGGCCAAAGTTGTATTGATTTTATTTTATATAAAGAACCAAGTTTTTGTTTTATTAATTTTCTGAATGATTCTTTTGTTTTCAATTTTATTTATTTATGATTTAATTTTATTTCTTTTCTTCTGCTAGATTTGGGATTGGATTGTTCTTCCTTTTCCATTTCTTTAAGATGATTCAATAGGTTGTTGATGTGCTGTTGATCTGTTTATCTGTTTCTCTAATGTGATAAATTTGCCTCTTAGGATTGCTTTTCTGATAACTTATAGCTTCGTTGTTGTTATGTCTGAGGAATTTATTTCTTCCTTTATCTCTTCCTTGACCCAACTGTCATGCCACATAAGATTGTTTCATTTCCATGTCATTGTGGGAGAATGAAAATTTTTGTTGGCATTGAGTTCCATTATATTGCCCTGTGGTCTAAGAAGATACAAGGAAAATTTAATTTATTTTAATTTTATTGAGGTTTGATTTGTGACTTAGGATACAATCTATTTTGGAGTATGTTCAATGGGCTGATAAGAAGAATGTATATTCCTTTGCTTTGGGATGGTGTATTCTGTATATGTCTATTAGCCCATTTGTTTTAGGATCATTACTAAGTCCCTTGTACCTTTGTTTAGTTTCTGTTTAAAAGATCTGTCCAGTTCTGCCAGAGCGGTATTAAAGCCCCTGTCTATTATGATGTTATGGGATATCATATTGCTCAGACCCATAAAGGTCTGTTTCATAAATCTGGGAGCATTTAAGGTGGGTGCATAAATATTTAAAATGGAAATGTCTTCTTGTTGTATTGTTCCTTTGAACAATATAAAGTGTCCATCTTTGTCTTTCCTAACTTTAGTTGGTTTAAATCCACTTGTATTTGAAAATAAGATTGTGACCCCCTCCTTCCCTGTGATTTCCATTAGCCTGAAATCATGTTTTATATTCCTCTAACCTAAGTCTTGTTTCATGATTCAAAGTTAGATGTGTTTCCTGGAGGCAGCATATGAATAGCTTTTGCTTTTTTATCTGATCAGTCAGCCTGAAACTGAATTTTTATCTCTATATAAAGTAAAAATAGTCTAGGGGAGATTTGTACATATCCTTTTAAAAAAGAAGTATTTAAATTTTTATTAATTATTCAAATGGTTATATTGCAAAATGTCAATCTACATATAGTTTTATTCCTATTTCCCAAAGAAGGTAGATTAAAGAATTTTATCTACATATTCTTTGCAGTTATTATCAAAGTGAATCAAGACATAAAAGACCAAGTAATGTCAGAAACTTTATCCTTACTCATATTTTATAGTTTTCAGGCCAAATGTCTTTTTTCATTTTTCTTTGCTTATGAAGCTCCAGTTTTCTTAATACATTAACATTTAACTTCTGCATTTATAAAGTAGTTTCTGGTTCTTTTCATTCTGTCAAATACATCCAATATGTTAATGACCTGTTCATCAATGTTATATTTACAGCTCTTCCTTGAGAAATCTGATCCTGTGATGTTTCTTGGTCTCTCTCCTCAAGATTATCAAAATGCCATGGAATACAAAGTATTAACAAAAGTATCTACTGAGTAAGTATATCCTGTCCATTCCATGTATTATCTTCTTGAATCCAACTTGACATCATCAACTTTCACAGCAAAATAAAATATATCACAATATGTCTAATGCCCATGAAGGGAAATATCAAAGGGAGATAAATATTTAACATGGAATCACATTTATTAATGTCCTATATTGCAACATTGTGTTTTGAACGTAATAAAAGCAAATTTGCAATTTTCAATATTTATACATTGCCATGTATATGACCTTAGCATTCCTTACAATAACACCTGTAGTGTTGCATACTTTGAGAATCAGAGCAGAAACTCAACTCTGAAGCTTTTTCATGTGGGATACATGTTCTTTTACCATTTCTTCTCTTATGCATCCTAGCGTTAAATAGACATTTATTTTGTATTTTCCAATAATGTTAATAATAACATAATAATATGGAGGCATGCAACATTATTTTGTGCTTCACAAATTTTATGTATTTTTTACAAATTGAAGTTTTATTTCAATCTTGTACCAAGTAAGTCTATTAGTATTATTTTACCAATGACTTGTGCTCACTTTATGTCTTGTCATGTGTTGGCAATTCATGCAATATTTCAAACTCTTTCATTATTACTGTTGTGGTGATTTATGTTCAGTGTTCCCATTATAATTGTTTTCAGATGCCAAAAACTGCACTTATATTAGACAGAGAAGTTAGCTATGAAATGTTGTGTGTGTTTTGACTGGTTCATCAACATGCCAATCTCCTCCCTCCTTGTCTGTTGGGCTTCCTATTCCCAGACAGAAAAATACCCACATATTAGAACTAGGCCAAATAATAAACTTATAATGATCTTTAAATTTTCAAATGAAAGTAAGAGTTGCACATTTCTATGCCAAAAGCTAGAAATGATTCAACTTACTAAAGGAAAGCATGTTGAAAGGTAAGATAAGCCAAAATCTCATCCTTTTGTGATGAATAGCCAAGTAGTAAAATCAAAGGAAAAATTATTGAGGAAATTCAAAAGTGGTACTCCAATGAACACACCATGATAAGAAAGCAAAACATTCTATTACTGATAGGGAGGAATTTTTACTGGTCTGGATATCTCAAACCAGCTACAGCATTCCCTTAAGTCAAAGGCTAATTCAGAGCAAGGTCCAAACTTTCTTTAATTCTATAAAGGCTGAGAAATGTGTAAAAACTACATAAGAAATATTTGAGGATGGAGAGATTGACTCATGATGTTTTAAAAAACAAGCCATCTTCATAACATGAAAGTTCAAGGTGAAGGAACAAGTGCTCATACTGAAGCTACAGCAGGTTATGCAGAAGATCTAGCTAAGATAAATGTTTTGGGTGGCTGCGTTAAACTTATTTGCAAAGTAGACACTCTTATGGAAGAAGATAAATTCTAGGACTTTAACAGCTGGAGAGGAGAAGTCAATACCTGACTTCGAAACTTCAGTGGACAAGCTGACTTTCTTATTAGTGAGTTATGTAGCTGATGACTTGAAGCCCATGCTCATTTAACATTCTGAAAATTCTTGGGCCCCTAAGAATTATCATAAATTTTCTCTGCCTGTGCTCTATAAATAGAACAATAAAGCCTATATGATAGCATAATGGTTTACAGTATGAACCTGTGTGATAGCACAATGGTTTACTTACTGAACATTCTATGCCCCTCATTGAGATCCATGGTCAGGAATAAAAGATTCTTTCCAAGATATTACTGCTCATTGATAATGTACTGAGTCCCCCAAGAATTCTGATGGAGATGTACAAGAAGATCAGTGTTTTCATGCCTGGTAATATAACATCCACTCTACAGCCCTGGATTAAATAGTGATTTCAACTTTTAACTATGGTTATTTAAGAAATACATTTCATAAGATTATATTTATATATAGATAGTGATCCCTCTGATGGATCTGGGGACAGTAAGTTGAAACCCTTCTGGAAATGATTCACCATTCTAGATGTCACATGAACATTAATGATTCATGATAAGAGGTAAAAATATGAATATCAATAGATTTGGACAGAAATTGATACCAAGAATCATGGATGGCTTGGAGGGATTCAAGACATCAGCAGAGGAAGTAACTGCAGATGTGTTGTAAATGGAAAAGAGAACTAGAAGTGAAGCCTGAAGATGTCACTGAATTGCTACAACCTCATGATAAAACTTGAACAAATGAGGAATTACTTTTTTTGCAAGAGCAAAGAAAGTGGTTTCTTGAGATTTAATCTCCTGGTGAAGATGCTATGAACACTATTGAAATGACAGCAAATGATTTTGAATTTTGCATTAACATTGTTGATAAAGCACCAGCAGGGTTTCAGAGGACTACCTTCAATTTTGAAACAAATCCTACTGTGGGTAAAATTCTATCAAACAGAATTGCATGCTACAGAGAAATCATTTATGAAAGGAAGACTCAATAGATATGGCAAACTTCATTTTTGTCCTATTTTAAGAAATGGTCACAGGTGGCGCCTGTAGCTCAAAGGAGTAGGGTGCAGGCCCCATATACCGGAGGTGGTGGGTTGAAACCGTCCCCAGCCAAAACAAAAAAAAAACAGGAAAGAAATGATCACAGCCATCCCAACCTTCAGGAACCATCACCTTGATCAGTCATCAACCATCAACATTTAGGCAAGACTGTTTCCCAGCTAAAGATTATAACTATTGAAGGCTCCAATGATCATTAGCACTTTTAGCAATATTTTTAATTAAGTTATGTATGTTTTTAGACATAATGTTATTGTACACTTAATAGATTATAGTATACAGTATATACACACTCTGATTTCTCTTCGGGTCGCATAAATCTTTCGCATTTTACAGTGTACAGTATAAACATAACCTTCACACACACTGGGATACCAAAAAAATTGTGTGACTGGCTTTATTGCCATATTCACTTTCCTGAGGGGTTCTGGAGCCAAACCCATAATGTCTCTTACATGTTCCTGTATATTATACTGAGCACTGACTATAGGCAGTATTGTTCTAAGTGGAACACAACTATCATCTCATTCACCTTTCATAGGCATTCTAGTACTATTATTCTCTCTCATTTTGCATATGAAAAGCACAAGGCACAGATGTTAAATTTAAATAGCTGGTATGCACTGAAGGTCACTAGATGAAATTTAAACCTAAGAAGTTTGACTTCAGATCCTATCCTTAATCACTCTTTGATAAAATTATGCTGTATATGATGATAAATAATGATTAGGCCAAACTGTACAAGGACAAATATATGTTGAAGCCAGTAAATAATTAAGGAAAGAAAGCACACAGAACTATGACAGAGGGAGTCACCTTGGTCTAGGCTGAACGAGCATGTGTTCTTCTATTCTCCTACTCTAGTCAAGCTCTTGTAAATCTTTTACTATTAAATTCATGTACACATTTTGTGGTACACTATGCATAGATTTTTGCTTAGTACATACCCAAGAGTGATTTGCTAATGCATAGCTATCCATATATTTAGTTTTAGGGTATTTATAGAATTATGCCACAACATTATAAATTATTTGGCAGACTGAATTTGCTTAGGTTTTCTGATCCACATATTTTCAATGAGCTATGTATTAATATTTACCATTTCATGATGATGACTCGAGTGCATTAGGATGATAAGTCATCAACATTTACATAGCAACTGAAATGTGATTCTCAGGTTATCATATTTGTTGAGATCCTGTTGATAATATAAAACTCACTTTTTAAATAATATAAATAAGTTTAGCATTTTCCCTTCATAAATAGAAATTATATGATAATTGAAGTTTATACATTTTATCACTATGATTTTACATTTAACACAAAATAGCACTGTGTTAACAAAATTTATAAGTATGATCTATATCTTCCACACTATGCCAGGAGCAGAGGCGACAGTAGTAATTTAAGTGTACCTAAGGCTCTTCTCCAAGAACTTGAAATTTGGTGATATTAACAAGAATTTATATTAAGTATAGTATGAAAATCCCTATAGGTAATTACATTGGTTATTAAAAGAATACAGAGAATCTGTAGCTCAGTAGAACGTATTGGGAATAGGGCATGAAAACTGACTTGGATGAAGAATTCTCTGGAAATTTTTTCTCCCACTTTTCACAAAATATCCCTCTCATTTTTTCATTTTGAAAAAAAGCTTGAAAGAAATGTCTATAGATATAATTCAATAAACTCCTCATATAAACAATAATAAGGGAACCTACCATGTAACACAGTTCTTGTATTTGAGACCTTATTTGAATGGTGGAATTAAACCTGAAGATTTGAAACCTGAAAGTTCTCCATGAATTCCATCATTTTCAAACCCATATCATGTTTATTTTAGAGGTATCCATATGGCCAATTGAGGTGTATTGGAACATTTTCCTGGACTATCTGGTCCCAGAGATCTGTTCTATTAAACTCCTGGGATTCTTTTCCCATTTCTCTCCCCTCTTCCCTGCTGTTGGTTCTTATATGATGCCTTTCTCTTGTTTGACACGTTTCTGTAGAAAACTATAATGCCACTTCGATTTTCTGATTTTAAATTTATGAAATTTTAGACTCCATATCAAACTTCTATTTTTCTCTTCATTTTTTTCTTATTTAAATATTTATATTTCTGCATTTAAAAAACAGATATTGAGTTACTTTTCTCTGATAAGCACTATGCTGAATCAGAAGTAAAGATGCCTTGTCACTCCTGAGGAAATTCATGGAATTCAAGCTACAATTACTAACATAAATAAAATAAAGTAGGGATGGTGAATTTTTAACAGGTGGATAGGCTTGCATTATTGAATATCATAATAATTTTAATCACTATGCCATTGTTACTAACATGTACATAAAATATCACAAATCATATTTATATAAATAAATTGTACACAGCAAACAGAGCTCTGTAACCAAATACCAAATGCTTTTATATATATGTATATGTATACATATATACATATATGTATATTTAAAAACATTAATTGGAGGTCCAGCAACTCCCCTCATGCCTTCTCACAATCACTATCTCCTCTTTACATGTAGTAACACTTTAAATTAATATTATCTCTTTTTGACTTGTATATCAATGGAATTTTATAATCTGTGTTCTTTTATTTCTATTCCATGTAATAATAGCTTTGTTGTTGCTATGAATATTTTTCATGTACATATTTTTGGTGTACACAACCATTATATTTCATTGACACAGGCGTATATGTCATTTTATCCTTGACATGTTTATAGAATGATGTTACAACATCACAAATCATTTAGTGGACTGAAGATGGCTAAGATTTTCAAATTCACTACTATCTGCATTAAAAAAAAACCATGTCCATGAATACAGGGTTTCCCAATATTTATAGTTAAGCAGCTCCTACATGCTAAAGTCTTCATATGTTGTCTAACAAGAATTTATAAGAACATCTTGTAATTTATTTAATAATTTGGTTGCCTGACACTTTATGGAATTACATATTTATATGCATTTGATAATTTTATTGAAGATGTTTTGCATTATATATCCTTTTACCAAAGCTAAAGTCTGCAGGCCAAAAGTGATAACATAGGGAAAATGACATTGCAGGCACAGTAGAACTCTTATTTGTTTATAAATCATGTAATAACTGATTCATACAGTATGCGCAGAATCAAAAAAGGAAAGTAAAAAGTCCCTCCACTTCTCATCCTCCTTGCCTCACCTCTCTGTGGAGTTTAAAAATAATTGCTGCCTCACATTATGCTCATGAACTCTGCACTGCAGTTTAATAGGAGAATAGAGGAAAAAAAAGCTACAGTTGAAGTTAAAAAGGAACAATGAAAAAGCAAAAATGTAATTACTCACTTTGAAGTCAGACCAGGAAGATGGAAGTAATAGTTTTCCACTTAATTTGTAGACATTTTAAACGAACAAATGCTCTTTGTATTCTAGTTTTCCTCTTCTTGACCAACTAAACAAAGAACACAAGCTATACTTTTCTACATTTAGTTCTCCAAAACAAAATACCTTTGATGTACAATTGAGAGTTGCTGTATGTACAAAAATTACTCTGGCATGTTTTGAAGAGCAGTGTACTGAGTGATTGTATATTTTCTAGAACAAATCCAAAAAAATGAATTTCAAATTAAAATAATTCACACAATTTTCCCACATGGTTTCAAAATTAGTTAAATTGAATTGAGCTCCTGAGAGTGTCCTGTAGGTACCTCATTCTTGGGTTATAATCTGTTGTAGTATTTCACCATTTATTTTAACTAAGAAAGAATTTATGAATTAGAAACCCATAGAAACACAAAACAATCTCAAAAATATTTTCATTAAATAGACGTTAAACGACAGCAGAACAGTCTGGCTATCTTTCGTGTGTGTGTGTGTGAGAGAGAGAGAGAGAGAGAGAGAGAGAGATCCTCAAGCTTTTAGGTATTTTTTTTTTTTTTTTGGTTGTTGTAATTTCTGTGTTTTAAAAGAATATATTTAATTTGGCAGCTAGTTAGTTTTAATGATATCTTCACCTACAATGTCACTATGTTTAAAATAAAATTAAAAAATAATAATTTGAATATCGTTGTTGGCAGTGTAGTATATTGAGGCCAGGGAATTCTGGTGTGAATATAGCTCAGCCACTTTGGGGTTGAATCACCTTAAAAAAGCTTGCCTTGCAGGTGCTCAACTTCCCTATAAATTCACTTGGAGAATGAAACTGATTCTCTAGCGAATATTATTGTGGACAGAATGTCATGTCTAGGAAGATATTTCTTAGACTTTGCAATGTCACTCATTCATTGGCATTGACTTTGACCAAGTAAGTCAGAAAAATGCTCAAATTTTTCCTTTTGTCTTCTTGTCTCTTTGGTACAAATCATTACCAAACTCCTCTTCAAATACTCTCATGAGGTATCATGGACAGAAATACTAGTATTTCATCTGCAATGTTTCTTGCTCATCATGAACTCATTACAAGTCAGCGGGCTCCATGCCTGAGACTCCCTACTGGTACATCCTCAGTTAAGTCTCTGCAGTCACACATTAACTGTGTATCTATCTCCTATCCCTAGTGGCCAAAATAACATAAGCAATGCAGGTTTAGGTCAACATTGTTTCTCCCCTTCCCCATCTATTAACTCCTTTTTTATAGCTACTGACTCACCTAGATATTTTTCTCTTTGCACATATAATAGATTCCTCATACATATGCTACTTTAGGTTATTTTTCCCCCCTCCACAGACTGCAGATGAAAAGAAAAATTTTGTTTGCTACACTTACATATCTTAAACCAAGTGGTAAATAAAGTATACAGTCATCTAGTAGTTATCCATCCCCTTTTTGTGACAAAACATTTTTACAACCTTCATAAATGACACAACTTTGGTTGTTATCTGTTGCCACTTCCTACCTTTCACTTCTTAGTTTCAATTATCAAGTACTAGCTGAACCTCTTTACTATTTCTCACAGCTGTCTAGTTTATACCAATCCTCCTGTTGATTTCCTAATCTAAATTAAAATCCCATCCTACCTAAATTCCTACAATAGACCTTTAAGATCTTCTCACATCCTTTCCCATCACACATTGCATGACCATTCTCCTTAGATTCTGTTCTAAACGTGACCCTGCACTGATTTCTAAGGTATATATTGCCTCACCATGGCTAATATTAGAATAGACTTGGGAAGAGCTGTCATTTAATCTTTTAGTCATGATATGTCTCTTACAGTATCCTACAGTCTGTGTCACATGTCACTTCTGACACTTCTTGACAAGGCCCTGGACTGGCCAGGTCTCAGGCCGGCTTAATGAGGTTCTGGACATGGACCACTCAGGTCATGTTACCTTGCTCAGGTACAGTTTCTCTTAGGTGCCTGAGGGCTATCTATTCGGCTAGAGAGAGAGAGAGAGTCTTAGAGAGAGTAAAGCAGTCTTCTTAGAAAGATAGATCTCAGTCTTTGGCAGAGCTTGGTGATCTTCAGCAGAGAGACTCCGTGCTGGCGTTCTGCAGGCAGGAGAGGAGACAGAGTTAGAGTAAGCAGGTCTGTGATAGAATGCTCATGCTCCCAACTTCCTTCTCCTCCAGCCTAACATAAGGCTGATCTCGTGCCTCTCAACACCACAGGTGTAGAGATCGCCAATTCACCACTGCTCTCATCTCGCGAGCTCTCATGCTTGTTAGTAGAGCTAAATCCCTCTCCATGCCCTTTCCACCCAGGTTTTCCATTATTGAGCTACACAGGTAGTTCTTATAACTCTCACTCCTCCTAGACATAAGCTATACAGGCTCCAACGAGTCTGACATCCTTTCTAATGCTCCTTCACTGTAATACCAATTAAAAATTATGTTTTCTTTATATTTACTTCCGTACACCTTTTTGCTCCATGATAGTAGTAGTAATCCTTTCATGATCAGTGTTGCTACTTCTTTGTCCAATATTGTGGCTATTACTTAATACAGGGCAGCCATACAGTTTGTGTGCAGTTTAAAATGCATATGAACTTTATGGCCACCCTGTATTTAAGAAATATATTTTTTATAACTAAATGTGTGTGTGTGTGTATATATGTATATATACAGATGCAAATCAAATACTTTGATTAATCTAAATTCTTACAAGTTTGGTGGGCTCCAACTCTACAAAAATTTAATTAACAGGCCCCAAACCCTAATCAACTGTCTCGGCAAATGGATTAGTCAAACGAAATACCTACTCAGCTAATACACTAGTTAAATGGAAATGTACATGCACCATTTCCCAAGATAGATTGCAAAATGTTGAGAATAATTTAATGATTACTGACTTAACAACAGTACAATTTTATTTAGAGATAAGAATTTGGAGAAGGAAAAGAGTTTCAATACTTGAATACTTCCTAAACACCTCTTTTTTGTATCTGAGGTATCTTGGACAATCTCTCTGAATTGTAGCCTTAATTGAGTCTTACATCAGCTTTATTGTTATAATTTCATTTATGTAAATATGCTATGTTAGCTGTAAAGTGCTTTCTATGCATCTCATTGCCAGCATTCTCATCTAAATTTTAAACGGAGGGCACGGAAAACTTAACTGAAAACTCTATATTATATGTCACCTAAAATATAACAGAAACTAATATCATAAAATTAAATTAATACATACTATTGTATAATATTGAAATAGTTATATGTGTTATGCCTGTTGTATGTTTATGAAATTTTAATATTATCAGAATTTTCACTTGTGAAGGATATGCTTTCCTCCTCATTTTTTAACAAAGTAATAGATGTCATTTTGAGATGCTATTATTTTGCCATGGATCTTTAAGGTCAATACAGTGCCAAAATCACAAATCATTTACAGCCAGCAGTCCCTCTTCTCCCAGTAGAGCTATCGTTTAACTTTATCCTTCTTTGACCTGCATGCAATAAAAAGGGTAGAAAGAGTCCTTGTGTTTTTAGCATACTATTATACCAACACAGTTCAGTAATTGATTTGGCTTTAGCCTTTGCCTACTGTCTGTGGTTGCAGCCTTTCAGATTTTATGCCTTCAGTTTGAAATAGTTTTTTTTTTTTTTTTTCAAAAGCAGCTAGCTGTTAACTGTAAGAAGAAAAAAACAAGATTTATCTTATCCAGCTTCATCCGAAACAAGGTGTATGCTTTCTGTGACTTCAGTTTGACAAGTAAAGCCCTGGGCAGGCATGTAGCATCACTGCTTGTCACTAAAAGGCAACAGAGTGGAAAAGACAGAAGATAGTGTAGAAATAAGCAAGTGTAGCCAGTAACTAATTAAGATTAGGAATGAGCCAGTGAAAGATTTTCTAAATCCAAGACACCCAATCCTTCCCTATCTGCCACAGTACAAAATATGCATAATTTCTACGCCACAAGCTCATCTTAGAAAATAAACTTTTTCCTATAAATTTTAAAGTAAAAGTGGTAGATGCAATAAAAATCTAAAGTTGAGGTAAAAATATGTAATAACCCTACATTTTTAGTACAAGTCTATCTCCTTCAGAAATCAGTATTGATTTATTCCAAATTAGGAGATCAAATGTTATTATTTCCAATTTTTAAATAATTTTCTCTTTTTATCCTTCTTCCCTCTTTCTGCTAGTATATAATATGCACATGGACATACATGTATTAAGCTGAATATAAACAATATATCGAAGATTGGATATTATATATTCAAGCTCCTT
Organism: Perodicticus potto; assembly: GCA_963574655.1. Lineage (NCBI taxonomy): Eukaryota > Metazoa > Chordata > Mammalia > Primates > Lorisidae > Perodicticus > Perodicticus potto. The sequence continues at coordinate 8,470 of CAUYRH010039940.1, read as the reverse complement.
CACTGTTAATTTCTTTCCACATCTCATTCCCTATAGAATTTTTCTCATTTTTTTAAGTGTCATTTATATCACTTTATATCCTTCTTCTTTTCATTCTTTATTTTCTTCTCCTATCTGTCCATTGACCTTCAATTATTTGGAAAATTCCTTTTTGTATCAGACTTTTTCTTTTTCTTTCAACATAGAACATATTATGTGGGAAATTGGCATGCAATAGTAATTATACGCAAGGCAATTTTTTAAATCAACTATTAAAATTGTTCCAGGAAATATGGACACTGAAGCAACCAGTAAAGCTGCTTCTCTTTTTCTATCCCTTCATGCATTATTTTCCATGTCTGAATATATTCCTAAATCCAGTGGCTTCCCGATTTTTAGTTACAATCTTCTATTACGGAAATCATGAACAAGCAAGTCTTCTATATTATGCATTGCACTTTTCATTTTTTTCTGTAATGTATAAAATAATTACTGTAATCCAGGTGACTATATGCTCAGAATGGAGACAATATAAGGAAACAATACAATCCTTGGTCTTCGGGAAATTATAACAGTAGGGAAAGACTCACAGCGGCTTTACCACCTTTTTTCTTTCTCAAATGTTAGTCATCAGTGTTCTCATTAACTTCCTGGACCGATCCAAGCTAGAGCTGTAGTCATTTCATTTAAAACAATGGAAGCTCAGGGCAAATACGCCAGAATTTGAGAAGGAATCACTTGAGCAGCAGCAGTTATGAGTAGGAATTCTTCATAGTTAGCATATGCAAGTGACCTCCCAACAAAGAAGGGCAATTCTGAGAGGAATGATCATACTGATTTTCTTTGTCTTGAAATTATGTTTCCAAATGAATAATACCAACTGATTTAGTCTAGATGAGGTGATCTTCCTGATATTTCCCTAGAAAGTTGCCTTGAATTTGTAGAATTGTCCTGTTGCAGTTTTGAAGTCATTTTCAGCTATTAGATCAGAAAGTTACAGAAATTTTAGACCCTTGAAGAGACTTTTGAAGTCTTAGACTTTATTATAACATTACAACTTCACTTTGTGTCTATTTTTTATAGGGATTCCATTAAATGAATGTATTTTCACAGTTTGTGACCTGTGAACTAGCTGGGGACCATTAGTCACATAGTTTTGTAATATCTTTCAGTTCCATTATTTAGATGGAATAGATATTACATAGTTTTGTAGTATCTTTTGGTTCCATTATTTTTGCAATTTTTTTTCTATGAACTAAATGATAAAGGTATTACCACTAGAAAACTCCTTAGAAAAGCCAAAAAACTGGAAGTAGATAGCTCTTATAACTTTCAAATATTACACTAACTAGCAAAAGAAAACTACCATTAAAAGTGAGCCAACTACCAAGTTTTTCACAGTGCCAGTAATCTTATTATTTCCCTCCATCATTGCTACCTCCACGTTTCTATTATCTTTTTACAGGATTTTATCTATTTCAATTCCCCTTATCTAGTGGTGACAATTTATCTCCATCTTCATAATTTCCAATCCATGGATAGAGACACAGCATAATGAATAAATGGAGCCTGTTGCTCTCTACACATAAATCCAACGAGCTCAAAAGATCACATAGCTCTCTTTTCTTACTATTCTTTCAGTGACGTAAGGAGTCTTTAATTCCAGATGATAGTATCTTACTATCAGACATAAAACCTCTAGGTGATCAGAGTGCATGATTCCAGAGAGCATGTAACCCATTTTTTAATTTTATTTTTAAATTGGCATAATAATTGTACTTAATTTGGGGGGGGCATATGGTGATTTTTTGATATATATAATGTATAATGATCAGATTGGGGTAGTTAGCATATCCATCATCACACATACTTACCATTTACCTTTGTTGGGAACATTCAATATTCTCCGTTTAGCTGTTTCAAACTATATATTCACAATATATAATATTGTTAACTATAGTCATCCAAGTAACCCTTTTCACAAATGGGTCATTGTATGTGATCATTACTAAATTGAACCTTACATATGCACATGTGTGTTTGTATTAAGACAATCTAAATGTGAGAGGGTAATTAATTGTTTTGAGCAGTGGCTGTCCAAGAGAATGCTTGTGATTACAATGCAAATGAATAAAATAAAGTGAATCCTTCATCACAATATGTATAGTTGATGGCAGGATATATCACTTCAATAAATAATCTTTATACTAGTATCATTTTTATCCCTAGGATCTTTCATGATATTCTCCAAGTCAAAGTAGTTCAATTCCAACCTGTACCACCATATCATATAAAACCACACATAAAATGAAATCAAGTATTTTTATCCAATTAATTAGCTGAGAGAATAAAAGATACACTCAGATACATTTGAGATTATTAGAAAGACGGGAAATCTGATCATGGCTTTTACTGATGCTCTCTGAGATTCTGATAGTTGTTTTTGCTAGCATGTAAGTTATGTTTAATGATGCTCTAGTTTTCCTTTTTTCTCCAGAAAGCAGGAGAAATGAATTTCCACTTCTTGGAGTGAACTGCTGATATCATTCTTCTGCTGGTCTATGCTATAATCTCACACAACCTGTAGTCTATTATGCACATTTTAATAACGATCACTCATGAGGAACATCAATTGAGTCATTGAGAAACTGGATTTGCTAAAATGATGCACTCAACTTAGATTCCTTCAAAAGTGAGAAAGTTTCTAGGAACATGGTAAATGGGTCAACTAAATACACTGCCTCTGTAATTAAGGTAGCACCAGGGAACATGTATGTCTTTCTTAGTGATATATGGTAGCACGTCAGTTAGTGGATTCGTCAGCCCTCTCTGTCTGCCGTAATTGCTTCCCAGTGTCATGCACACATGTCTTTCAGTAGGTCTCAAGGACTCCCTAGAAAATGTTGGTAGTAAAGGATCAGTTGATTATTGTTTTTTATTTAATACGGTTTGTAACAATTTTATATGTAATAAATACAATTATAAATATAATATATAACAATTGTAACTGGAGTTATTTGTAAAACAATTCTCCTTATCAAATGCCTGAATGCACACACGGAACAGAAATATGATTGCTCGTGCTGAGTATTGGTCATTTTTTTAGTCTAGTCATTTTAGTAGGAGGGCGTGTAGCAGCCCCTCACACTAGTTTTAACTTCTCATTTATCTCATGCTGTTGTTGAAGTGTAGCATATGCTCCAACTCAATAGTGGACATATAAGGAAATTTATTAACAAAGTAGATATAGAGAGACTTTCTAATATTAAATTATTTTTCTGCTCAAAGGAGCTCTAATATAACTTATTTTCAAAAGTAGCATTAGCTGTTTCATTTGCATGAATGGGAGGGTTGTTAAAGTATATCCATATGTAATTCCTGAACAAATCTATAAATTATAGTCAGTAAATTATGGGCCCAGCTCAAATTAATTTTGTAATTAAATTAAATTACAATTAATTCATATAATCTAATAAAGATATCCAATCCAATTTTATACCAGTACTAAATATATCCAGTGCTTTCTAAGTATTTTGAGAAATACAATAGGTAATTGACCTTTGAACAAAGTAAGGATTGGGTCCCCTGAGCCTCCCATGCAGCCAAAATATATCTATAATTTTTAACTCTCTCAAAGCTTAACTACTGCTATGCTAGTCAGAAGTATTATTCATAACATAAACACTGAACACATATTCTGTATGTTTATACTTATTATATACTGTATTCTTACAATTAAATAAGCTAGAGAAAAGATAATGTGATTATGAAAATTATAAGAGGAAATATTTTTTACCATTCATTATGTAAACATGACAGAGAGGACTTCTTGATGGGGGTGGAGATAGAGAGATATGTGGAGTTATTTATATAAGAGAAGAAAGGTGATGCAAACCAGTCTTTGGTGGAAAGAATTAATATTAACCAAATGCATGTTAGGTTAATATTGAGGGATATAAAAGAAAGGATTATTTAGTAGGACTCCTTTCAAAGCCTAACAGGGATTAAACAAATGTAAGAAATGTGAAAAGAAAGATGAAAATTATCATAAAATAGAAGCAAGACAATGTGATTGTTTATAATCTGTTGTTTAAAGAGAATGTGAATTTATTTAGACTTCTTGTGTTTATAACAGATATGAGGAGATGTCTAGTGGGCAGTTAGGAAAGGGATGTAGAGTTCAATATAGAAGTGAATAAGTTAGTAAGCTAGGAATGAGATCATAAAAATATTCGTTGAAGTCATTGAAAGAAATGAGAGCTTTGAGGGAAAAATATGTATAATAATGAAAGTGAGATCCGACAGTAGTGCTGTGATTTGTTAGTTTTAAAAGGCCAAGTAAGGGCAGATGAGTCACTCCAGGAAACAGAACAAATAAAAAGGTTAAGTAAACTAGATGCTTTAAATGGCGGGAAAAAAAAGAAACAAAAAAAATCTATTTAACTTCTCTATTTCTTAAAGTTTTAAACTTTTGTTTTTTTTTTTACATTTTCAGAATTTTTAATCTTCTATGGGTACATAATAATGGTATATATTTAAGGGTATATGTGATGTTTTGATATAGGCATACAATGTGTAATCAAATCAGGGTAATTAGGGTATCCATCACCTTACAGATTTATCATTTCTTTTTATTAGGAATATTTTAATTTTACTCTTTCAGTTATTTTAAAGTATAGGGTAGCTCATGTTGACTACAGTCACTTTATTGTGCTATCAAATACTATTCATTCTATCTGTCTAACTAACTATGATTCAGTGATTATTATATCCACTTTATAGAGGAGTCTACTGAGAAACAGATATCTCTTTCCTCTGCAAGTGAGTAATGAAACTCAGATTGTATTCAAATCAGATGATAGAAAAGTAAAGATAAATTAATAATGTATCATAGGCATATTATTTAAGTAAAGATGAACTAAATTATGATGTACTAACAAATTAACCCTGCAGTCTTAATAGCTTAATACACGGATCATTATGAAAAGGTTTGAGATACACAAAAATCAAGAAATGTAAAATCCATATGAATGGAAACAAATGAAACCCTCCCAGCAACAACATAAGCTGAGCAAGCTGAAAACTGCTCGGGAAAATCAGAAAAGATATACAGTTGATTGTGTTTCTTGGAAGTAAAATAGTAGATCTCAATGTTGTCTGAGCTCTCATACACTAAAAACATGTTTGCATCTCTAACTATATGCCTTGTGTCTGTCAGTGATAGGGTTTGGAATGGGGGGCTTGGATGCACATACGCATCTCACGTCAGATAAAGACTGTCCCTTATAGAGTGGTGACATTGTTGCCATTGAAAAATTCAGTTGTGGACTTCTTCACTGCCATTGGCCCAGAAGTGACACATGTTGCTTGGGTACACAGTGGATTCTATGGAACCCACTGGCAAGTCCTGATGAAATGAAAGGGAGCTGGTAAATGCAGGAGAGCAAATGTTCTGTGTCAGGAGATCCACTGCTTATCTAGACTGCAAAGAAACTAAAAGGTAGTGGGTGAGCAATAAAGATCAATGGATAAGGGATAGTTAATATATTTACAGACTCAGGGAGACTAATCAAAAGGAAAAAGATGTTGAAGACACAAAAAAAGTCAAGGACACAGTAATGAAATGGGTACCCAATAAGACTCTTTTGAAAATAAAATTCAAGAGTGTTTGAAATAATAATTCTCAGTTTCAATAAAGTGTCTTCAGAAAAAAAAAATAAAGTATCTTCGAGTCTAAATTTTCAGATACTAAAAGCATCTCTAGCTCATACCTGATAATAAGTAGCTACTTTTAAATCAGTGAAAGAAACATCTACTTAAATTAAAAAGGAATTTAATTACCTACTTCATAGTTTACCAAAAAAAAAAAAAGTCTAACAGGAATTATTACTTATTCCAATGTGTATTAATCATGTTTTCTAGAAACAAGCTAAACCACTTAGTGAAATAGGGATCTCCATAACTACATGTGGAATAGTAGCCATACTAAAACTTTATACTGTCTGGATCACAAGAATATTTGTAATTCCTTCCTTAAAGCATTAACTTTATTCGACTAACTTTATTCAACTTCTAAATAAAAATGTTTTTCATTATTTTACTAATTTAAAATTATTTTCTGAAAAGTAACAACATCTTACCCCCTCCCGAATACTCTTCCTAAAGGTAATTACTATAAATAACTTTTTGTATAATTTTAGAAAATATATACCATGTATTCAGATAGATAGATAACAGATATTTACCCAGAAAGATTTATATTCTTTTTACTTTAGAAGGTAAACTACATAGTATCTTATATTTTTTATGTGGATATTTTTGTTTTCAAAAGAGGTAAAAATGTATGATAAAAATAATACATAAGATGTTTTTCAAATATGAGTATACTATAGTAAGTCCAGTTAATGTCAATTATCAAAAGAAAGCTCATTTTTCAACACTTTAATGTTATCATTTAAACAATAAATAGCTCTGGTCAGTAGTTTTATGATACACTGTTTTTATCAGACAATTAATGCCAAATTTTAATAAAATGCATTCTTACTGATTTATCTCACTATTTCATTTAATAATTGCAGTATTAAGCCACAAGAATAAAACTAACGTAAATTTATTTTTTTGAAATTTTCAGGCTATTTTCATTTCAGAAAATTTGAATAGCAATGAATAAATTTGTTTTTGAGGAACTTATATAAATTAAGACATTTGAGGGGGAGGAGCAAAGATGGCAGACTGTACCCAGCTTTCTGCAGATGCTCCCGTCCAGAAGGAGAGTTAAAGGACAGAAATTTAGCAAGAAAGCCAACAGTTTGGAACTGAGCCAAAAGAGAAGGTCGAAGAACACACATCAACCCTGCTGGAGCGACCTGCAACCCAAAGGATACAAATAAAAGGTACAGAGCCCATCACCAAGCAGACGGGAGTCCCCTCTCCCATGAGAGTGGCTTGTAGTATATGCCATGCCTCCATACAAACAAGTGAGCAGAGTTCAGATGTCCTCCCACTCTACCCCATGGGAGAGACCCTCTAAAAACCGGACCTCCTCCCCCTACTAGGGTGCTGGGGCACTCTCCTGCCAGGCATAAAACCATATAAAAACTGTATATATTCTCTACCTGCAAGTTGGAACTCCCGGCACTCCACTCCACTCTCACCCTGAGGTCTGGAGGTCTGTCCCCCACGGAATCCAGATTCTTGGACACTTTCTCGAGGGGTGTGGACAGGGCATGGGGTGTTGCCAGTCTGTGCTGTTTTCCCTGCTCGGGAGCGGTGAGAGGAAAGTGAGCCAAGAGGTGGCCGAAGTGGAGAGGAGGTCCCCTGAGGCACCAAGCGGCAGCACTGAGAAAGCTTTGCTAAAGTTTGGCCACACCTGGCCCTCAAGGGATGACAGCTGAGACAAAGGGCTGAATCTCACAGACTGAGTCAGGACTATTAGCAGCCCAGCATCTCTTCCACAGGGCAGAAATTCTGCAAACTCTTTCTGTTCTATCAGCTTTTTCATCTACTTTACATCAATCAGGGACAGGGCTGGAATTGAGTGAATCGCCCCAGCCCCTATCAAGTACCCAGGTTATCAGTCCTCACCTCCCCCTTGCCAACACCGACATAAATGGTGGACAATGGAAGAGCCACAGAGCCCCATGTGACCTAGGCAGGCGCAAACCTCTAGAGCATCTGCTCATTGGAGGGAACTAAATCACAGCCCTGCAGGGTTACCAGAGACTGGGTGTGACAGAAGGACAAGGTGGGGAAGGAGGTATCAACCTTCCCAGGATGATTTAATGGCTGGGGAGGCCCTCCTGAGTGCACAGAATCCTGGAGTGACTTATACTAAAGCTGCCTGCAGACTCCTGATATCTAGTTGTCAGAGACTTTTCAACTCTTAGATTTGAGGTCAGTACTGGCTGGGACAATTGATTGGGACCTCTTCGTCTGGGCCAATCACCCGAGGACTTTCCAACATTGTACACTGGGTGTGTGGTAGTGGGAAGGTTTGATTTTCCTTTTCCAATTGTTGTGGAATTGTTGTGGGGGCATGGTGACCTAACTACTGGTATTTCTTCACAGCTCAGATTCCAACACAGAGTAACCGATTCTCTAGGGTAAGAAAGAGACCAGCTGAAGATAAGACAGAGCCACTTAACCCCACCACATCAAGAAGGCCCCCAGTTTCCACAGGCAGTAGCAAAGTACGGGTTGGCAAAACTCTAGGGGGAAAGGTACAAACAACAGTCCCAGTTTACAGGCAAAGGAAGGACTGGTCAATCACTACTCCTAGAACCCCCAACCCAACTTATCTTCACCTAGCCAAACAGTGCAAATTAAATACAGGGCGGAATCAGCAGAAAACCTCTGGAAACATGAACAACCAGAGTAGATCAAACCCCCCAAGGAACAACTTGGCGGACACAAATGACGATCCTATGGATAAACAGATGGCTGAGATGTCATAAATTGAATTCAGAATTTGGATTGCAAACAAGATCAATAA
>CAUYRH010039938.1:0-10882 GCA_963574655.1 Perodicticus potto | reverse complement strand
GGTTAATTTACTCAGCAATCTATTTTCCCCATCCATTCATCCTCTCTAAATAAAATTACCTATACTCTTCTCCCTCCTCCCCTGTAAAAGGCATGTATAAAAATACCCGTACTTGGGCTGCGCTTGTGGCTCAGTGAGTAGAATGTTGGCACCATATACTGAGGATGGCAGGTTCAAACCTGGCCCTGGTCAAACTGCAAAAAAAAAAAAAAAATAGCCAGGCGTTGTGGCGGGCGCCTGCAGTCCCAGCTGCTCGGGAGGCTGCAGCAAGAGAATCGCCTAAGCCCAGGAGTTGGAGGTTGCTGTGAGCTGTGATGCCACAGCACTCTACTGAGGGTGATGAAAGTGAGACTCTGTCTCTACGAAAAAAAAATACCCGAACTTCACTGAGATATTGGATAATCACTGTTTTGATTCTCCCCATGTGCACAGACAGTATATAAGAATAAACCTTCCTCTCAGTAATGTGCCTTTGTTGTGAGTTGATCTTTCCCCAAACTTTCAGGGAAAAGGGCCAGTTTCCTCTCACCCCTACAATTCTCACCAGCCAGTTCATTTGCATGCAAGTGCTGACTTCTTCAGGGATCATCCAGGAGGATAAAGTTTGGTGTATATGAACAAACTGGAGTGTGGGGTGAGCAGATTGGAGGATATGTTGACTCTTGTCTAGATCTTGAAACATCAAAAGTGACTCGAGCATGAAGGCCATTGAATGCAGATTGAATGGTAGGACACTAGGAGGCAGAATTGTCTCACTAAACCAAGGATATTTTCTTCTCAACCATACACTAATCTATTTCATCACTCTATGTCTAAATCCTGATCCATCAGGGTATCTTCGGATATTTTAACAAGTTGATAAATGAAGACAAGGCTGCTGTAAATTTAAAATAGTTTGTTCCCAGTTACTGTAACAAACACATTGTATTCACACTGTTTTTTAAAAATATGACCTTTTAATTTTATTTTCATTTTAGAATGATTTAAGGCTTACAGAAAAATTATGGCTCAGCAAGTGGGGCGCCGGCCCTATATACGGAGGGTGGCGGGTTCAAACCCGGCCCCGGCTGAACTGCATCAAAAATTAGTCGGGCGCTGTGGTGGGTGCCTGTAGTTCCAGCTACTCGGGAGGCTGAGGCAAGAGAATCACCTAAGCCCAAGAGCAGGAGGTTGCTGTGAGCTCTGACTTCACAGCACTCTACCGAGAGTGATAGAGTGAGACTCTGTGTCTACAAAAAAAAAAAAAAAAATTATGTAGGTAGTATATAGGAGTTACCACGTACCCCAACCCAGTTTTCTCTGCTGTTAACATCTTGCATTAGTGTGGTGCATTTTTTGCACCTAATAAACCGATGCTGAGATGTTAGTATTAACTACTTCATAACTCAGATTTCCTTAGTTTTTACCTAATGACCTTTTTGTGTTCCAGGATCCCATCCAAGATACCACTTTACATTGAATCATTATGTCTCCGTAGGATCAATTAGTGTGGCATTTTCTCAAACTCTCCTTGCTTTTGCTGATCTCGACAGCTTTGAGGGGTACTGGTCACATGTTTTACAGAATATTTCCTCAATATGGTTTTGTTTGATGTTTTCCTCATGGTTAGACAGGGTTTGGGGGAGGAAGACCACAAGAGGTAAAGTGCCATTTTTACCGCATATCAATTTTAGTATTGACTTTGATCGCCTAACTGAGCACTGTTCGTCAGTTTTCTCCACTGTAAGTCGCCCCTCCTTCCCCATCCCATGCCATACTCTTTGGAAGAAAGTCCCACTAGCAGCCTACATTTAGAGAGTGGGGAGTTCTGTAACCTCTTTGTTTTTATTTACCTATTTGCCCCATTTATTTATTCAATCATTTATTTATATCACTATGGATTTACAGATATTTATTTTATACTTTTTGTTTTTGCAACCATGTCTGGCCAAATTTTATATTCCTTTAAGAATAATCATAGCTACCATTTGTTGAGAGTTTATATATGGCAGTCTCTGTGCTGGGCATTCTACATACATTATCTCACTTAGTGTAACCAGCCATCCTGAGGGAAGATATTACCACCCTAGGGTCCCATATAAAGATACTAAAGTTTATGGAGATAATTTCCCCTGATCCACAACTGGTAAGTGGTAGAGAACTGAGATGCAAGCATTGGTCTGTGAGAATTCAAAGCTTCTGAATCTCATTGCCATGACACGGGCTCCCTGCTTCACCTGAGATTAGGATGTGCTAAAAGGCTGAGTTTCATTGTGTGGTCATAGGAAGGTGGCAGTTAGGTCTCACCCCAGCTTTCTGCCCTTCCATTCTCTTCATTAATTCCCTAGTAATTTCTCCTCCCCATTTGTCAAGGATAAAATTTTTAAAAATTCAAAAAATGCTTTGTGATCTTTTCAGTATAGTATCATTTATAATTAACATGTAATAAATAGGTCAAATAATAAATAATTAATATATAATATTTTTCCCAAGGAGAGAGAAAAAAAATCTATAAATAATCTCAAAAAAGAGAGAATAAAGAAATAATTACTCAGGTATATGTTCTATGGTTTAGAAAGCATATTTTTATGTGTAATTTTTTCCTATGTATAATTTTTTAAAATGAATTTTTTATTTTAGAGTAGTTTTAGACTTATAGAAAAATTGTGAAGATAGTTCAGAGAGTTACCATAGATCCCACATCTAATTTTCCTCCTAGTTAACATCTTACATGGTTATGGTATATTTATTGCAATAAACCAATATCACTAAAGTTACTAAAGTTCATAATTTAATCAAATTTCCTTAGTTTTAACCTAATGTTTTCTATCTGGTTCCAGATCCTGTTCAGGGTACCATGTTGCATTTAATTATCATGTCTCCTTAGATTCTTCTTGGCTGTGACCTTTTCTCAAACTCTCCTTGCTTTTGATGACCTTGATAATTTTGAGGAGTACTGGTCAGGTATTTAATAGCAGGACCCCTTACTGAAATTGTTCTAATGTTTTTCTCATGAGTGGACCAACTATTTACCCTTGATGTTGATCTTGACCACTGGTTATAGTAGTATTGATCAGGTTTCTTCACTGCAGAGTTATCTTTTCCTTCCTTTTTTATACTGGAATTTTGGGGAGGAAATCACAGTAACCAGCGCACACTTGGCAAATGTGTACTCTCTATATAAATAGTAGGGATCCTTCTGCATGTACAATTTATCTCTTCTCCCTTATCTGTTTATTTATTCTGTAACTTATTTTATATCAATGTGTATTCATCCATATTGATTTTATACTTTAGGTTTCCATATTGATTTTATACTTTAGATTATAATCCAGTACTACTTTTTTTTATTTTTTTGCTCAAATTGTTACAACTTTGGCCATTGGGAGCTCTTCCACTTGTTCCTGTGAACCTTTGACACATCCTCATTAATTTTTTTAGCACTTTTTTATTTTCTAGCACTAAAAGAGGCTCCAGGATTTTCTTGTATGTTTGCTTCTCTAGTCTTGGAGTAAATCATATTTTTTAAGGAGGCAGGGTTGCTTGGATTGTAGGATGGCATTAAAAGCAAAGATCTGGGTGCTAAGTTTATGAACACTTGTGTACATATTTATGTACACTTTTTATTGCTTCAATAATCCTGTAAAATTATTAGTCCTATTTTGTAGATGAGAAACCTTTGCAGCCTTGCACAATATCTCTGACTTTGTTGTGGAGCCTGGCCTCAATTTCAGATGTTGGGGAACTATAAGTTGAGGCTACTTCAATAGGCCCAAAAATAATGGCTCAAGGAGAAGAGCAGTATCCAACATTGTTTGCATTTGAATGGAAATTTTTGTGTTTTTTTTTCAATTTTTTCCCCTAGAGAAAGAAGTAGCCTTTCTCCTGGAATCAATTATTTGCCAAAGCTGTTTGGTAGTCAAAAGAAAGTGGTCGCCCTGTTTTACTGAGAACAAACCCATGGACCTTGGACAGTAGCTCTGCCCTGGCTTGCAAGGGGAATGTGTTTGGAGGAGCCTCTAGACAGGCTTCCAACAGATTGAAGGCATATTCGATTTGGGAGAGACAAGCTGGTGAAGAGGGAACAAATTAAGAACATCATTGAGATGAAACTTCCTGGAAGAAAATATCCTGGTGGAAAACAGAAAGCCTAACACACTATAGCTAAATTTCCTTTTTTTTGAGACAGAGTCTCACTCTGTTGTCCAGACTAAAGTGCTGTGGCCTAGCTCACAGGAACCTCAAACTCCTGGGTTGAAGTGATCCTACCACCTTAGCCACCTGAATAACTGTGGTGGTAACACCTGGCTAATTTTTTCTGTTCTTGGTAGAAATGGGGTCTTGCTCTTGCTCAGGTTAGTCTTGAACTCCTGAGCTCAAGAGATCCTCCTGCTTTGGCCTCCCAGAGTGTTAGGATTACAGGCAGGAGCCACCTTACTGGGCTTAAATTTCCATTTCTAAGGGAAATTCAGAAAATTTGGTGGGTTCTTATGAGGATTAATTTCCTGTCACTAAGTGAGGCCCACAGGTTTCTTATTTGGATATTTTCTATACAATTAAGATAAGTTGCTTTACATTTTCTGACTCCTCATCTTTGGGAATGATGTTAATTTATGGTTCATGGACTTCATCAGAGATTGTGCAGGGGAAGCAAGAGATTTGGGCTCTGGCAGCAATTAAAGAGAACTTAAAAAAATTATGCTGGGGGGAAGAGGAGAAGGTGACCAAGTAACAACTTCCTTGCAACTGGGCATGGTGAGACTGGGGAGAGAAAACTCTAGGCATCTCTGGCTGGTGGGATCTGCCCAGAAACATCCCTTTGGGGACACAGGGAGTCTGCGAGAGATTTCTGAACCCCATGATGAGGACAAAAGCAGTGGAGAACTAGCAAGTGGTTGCGTGCATTTGTTTGGTCTAATCCTGGCAGCTGTAAGTACAGCAGCAGTGAGATTGCAAACTGGAAAGGCCTTACCTGTGAGCTGTTTTGCTTTTTTTTTATACTTGGCACTCAGTTGAATTACCTTGGGAGAACTTGGGCAAGAGTGCAGAGGACTTTATGCATTGTCTAGGGCCCCAGACTGACTTGCTGACCTGGACTGAGCTACTAGTGTTCGGCTGTGGGACGTGCAGAGCCATTGTGGGAGAACTGACCTGGCAAGCTCCACCCTCAGGGTTGCAGAGAAAGGATCAGGCAGGAGACCTTGGGAAAGTAATCTAGTGACTGAGCAGCCTAAAGATGGGGACAGAGATGCCTTACAGCCTTGGCCCTCAGGGGCATAGAGTGAGACCAGTTTTGGCACAGTGGGTAAGTGGACAGCCACTTCAAGAGTGATCCCAGTGACAAGTGGTTTCCTGGAAAAGCTGCTGCTTAGCCTCACAGTTTAAAGTGCCTTTTAAGTCAGCTGAGGAAAGATTTAGGCTTTCCACCCTTCAGGGGTTGAGAAATCAGCAGACGCCTCCAGTCTCCATCTTGTATAGCTGTATCAGCATTGTGATTAACATCTCATATCCCAGAAGATCACCAGTTGCCCAGACAATATTTAGCAAGATATATATACTGCTTTGCTTTTTTTTTTTTTAATTTCAACATTTTCCTTCTAGATTTTTCTTTTTTTCTTTCTTTTCTTTCTTCATTTTTCTAGTTTAAATGTAATTTTCCATTGTTGCCTTATTCAACAATTAGAACTTTATTTTTGCTGCTGTTTCTACCCCTACTATTTGATTATTTCCCCCCCCCCCAATTTTATCCCATAAAGTTTTCTGTTTGCTTGTTTTGGTTCAATTTATAGCACTTTTGTCTTTTCTCTCTACTTGGTGGAGATGGGGTACTGTGTCTGAACAGGCTAGCAAAGAGCTGCTGACCTCAAGGGAACCATCCAACCCAACTTTTTAAGGTTGGATTCAAGTACCCTACAGTACACCTATATTGCTCCTGTCTCCCTCTTTCTGTGCCTCTCCTCCTTTTGTCAATATTCCCTTTTACTCACCCCCTCTCCTTTCTCTTTTTTCTTTTCTTTTTCTTCTTCTTTTTTTTTCCCCCTCCTTGTTCTTCAATCTTCTCATCCTTCTGGTCCTGTGCCAAAAGGACTCATCAAAATCCTAGTCCAGAGGCATGGTAACTTAAAGAACGAGAGGAAGTGAAAGGAAAGTTAGGGCAAGGAAACAGATAAAAGAAAATACTCATGAATAAGAATCAGCAGAAAAATCCTGGCAACATGAAAAACTGGTCCAGAGCAACCCCCCAGGGGATTGTGAGGTAGCCACTGCAGAGGATTCTACCTATAAAGAAATGTTAGAAATGACAGAAAGGGAATTTAGAATACAGATGATGAAAACAAAGAAGGAAATGATGGAAACAATGAAGGAAACTGCTGATAAAGTGGAAAATAACCAAAAGGAAATCCAAAAACAGAATCAAATAAGAGATGAACGATATGAAGAATATAGAAAGGATATAGCAGAGCTGAAGGAACTGAAGCAGTTAATTAGGGAACTTAAAGATGCAATAGAAAGTATCTACAGCAGATTAGACCATACAGAAGAAAGAATCCTGGAAGTAGAGGACAAAGTTCTTGAGGTAACTCAGATAGTTAATTAGGCAGAAAAGAAGAGAGAGAAAGCAGAATGTTCACTGACAGAATTATGGGACTTTATGAAGTATGCAAGCATATAAGTTATAGGTATCCCAGAAGGGGAAGAAGAATGCCCGAGAGGAGTGGAAGCCGTACTAGAAAATATTATAAATGAAAATTTCTCAAATATTCTGACACACTCCGTTCAGAGGGATATTGGACACCAGGTCACCTCCACTCTAACTGAGCTTCTCCAAGAAACATTGTGATGAACCTATCTGAAGTCAAGACAAAAGAAAAGGTTCTTCAAGCTGCCAAGACTAAGCACCAGTTGACCTACAGGGACATATCCATCAGGGTGACTGCAGACTTCTCTAATGAAACTTTTCAAGCAAGAAGACAATGGTCATCTATCTATAATCTACTTAAACAGAACAATCTCCAGCCCAGAATTCTATATCCTGCTAAGCTAAGCTTTAAAATTGACAGAGAAATCAAATTATTTACTGATATACAAACATTCAGGAAATTCGCCACAACAAGACCAGCTCTACAGGGAATACTTCAACCTGTTCTACACACTGACCATCACAATGGATCAATAGCAAAGTAAGAACTCAGAAATTAAAGGACAGAACTTAACTTCCACAATGGTGCAAAAGATAAAACTAAGCAATGGACGCTCACAAAATAAAATGAATAGAACACTACCACACCTATCAATTATCTCAATAAATGTTAATGGCTTGAATTCTCCACTGAAGAGGGACAGATTGGCTGACTGAATTAAAAACCACAGCCATCCATTTGCTGTCTGCAGGAAACACACCTAGCTTCAAAAGACAAATTAAAACTCTAAATTAAGGGTTGGAAGACAATTTTTCAGACAAATGGAATGCAGAAGAAAAGAGGACTTGCAATCTTATTTTCAGATACGTGTGGATTTAAAGCAACTAAAGTCAAAAAAGACAAAGATAGTCACTCTATATTGGTCAAGGGAAAAATACAACCAGAAAACATTTCAATTCTAAATATTTATGCACCCAACTTAAATGCTCCCAGATTCTTGAAACAGACCTTACTCAGTCTGAGCAATATGATATCTTATAACACCAAAATAACAGGGGACTTTAACACTCCTCTTACAGAGCTGGACAGATTCTCTAAACAGAAATTAAACAAAGATATAAGGGACTTAAATGAGACCCTAGAACAACTGTGCTTGATAGACACATATAGAACACTCCATCCCTAAGATAGAGAATATACATTCTTCTCATAGCCCCATGGAACATTCTCCAAAATTGATTATATCTTAGAGCACAAAACAAACCTCAACAGAATCAAAAGAATTGAAATTTTATCTTGTATCTTCTCAGACCACAAGGCACTAAAGTTGGAACTCAACTCCAACAAAAACGTTCAACCCCACACAAAGGCATGAAAATTATTCAATGTTTTGTTAAATGATAGTTGGGTGCAGGAAGAAATAAAAGAGGAAACCATTAACTTCCTTGAGCATAACAACAATGAACACACAAGCTACCAAAACCTGTGGGATACTGTAAAAGCAGTTCTGAGAGGAAAATTTATCGCTTTCGATGCCTACATTAGAAAAACAGAAAGAGAGCTCATCAACAAACTCGTAAGCCATCTTATGGAATTGGAAAAAGAACAAGAATCTAAGCCCAAACCCAGCAGAAGAAAATAAATATCCAAAATTAAATCAGAGATCAATGCAATTGAAAACAAAAGAATCATTCAGAAAATTAATGAAAAAAGGAGTTGGTTTTTTGAAAAAATAAATAAAATAGATAAACCTTTGGCCAGACCAATTAGATTTAGAAAAGTAAAAGTAAAAGTAAAAGTAATCTCTAGTAAACTCAATCAGAAATGATAAAGGGGGAATAACAACTGATATCACAGAGATACAAGAGATCATCTCTAATACTAACAGAAACTCTATGCTAAGAAATTTGACAATGTGAAGGAAATGGATCAATATTTGGAATCATAACCTCTCCCTAGACTTAGGCAGGAAGAAGTAGAGCTCCTGAACAGACCAATTTCAAGCACTGAAATTAAAGAAACAATAAAAAATTTTCCAAGAAAAAAATGCCCTGGTCCAGATGGCTTCACACCAGAGTTCTATCAAACCTTCAAGGAAGAGCATATTCCCATACTGCAGAAATTTTTACAAAAAACTGAGGAGGAAGGAATCTTCCCCAACACATTTTACAAAGCAAACATCACCCTGATACCAAAACCAGGAATAGACCCAACTAAAAAGGAGAATTTCAGATCAATTTTACTCATGAATATAGATGCAAAAATTCTCAACAAAATCCTAGCCAATAGATTACATCTTATTATTAAAAATGTCATACATTATGTTCAAGTAGATTTCATCCCAGGGATGCAAGACTGGTTTAACATATGCAAGTCCATAAATGTTATCCACCATATTAACAGAAGCAAAAACAAAGACCATATGATCCTCTCAATAGATGCAGAAAAAATCCAGCATCCTTTTCTAATTAGAACACTGAAGAGTATAGGCATACGCAGCACATTTCTGAAGCTGATTGAAGCTATCTATGACAAACCCACAGCTAATATTTTACTGAATGGAGTAAAACTGAAAGCTTTTCCTCTCAGAACTGGAACCAGACAAGGTTGTCCTCTGTCACTATTACTATTCAACATAGTGCTAGAAGTTCTAGCCAGTACAATTAGGCAAGACAAGGAAATAAAGGGCATCCGAATGGGAGCAGAGGAGGTCAAACTCTCCCTCTTTGCTGATGATATGATCTTATACTTAGAGAACCCCAAAGACTCATCCACAAGACTCCTGGAAGTGATCGAAAAATATAGTAATGTCTCAGGATATAAAATCAATGTCCACAAGTCATTTGCCTTTGTATGCACCAATAACAGTCAAGATGAGAGGCTAATTAAGAACACAACTCCCTTCACCATAGCTTCAAAGAAAATGAAATACCTAGGAATATACCTAACAAAGGAGGTGAAGGACCTCTATAAAGAAAATTATGAAATCCTAAGCAAGGAAATAGCAGAGGATATGTATTTTTTTTATTAAATCATAGCAGTGTACATTAGTGCAATCATGAGGTAAATATAGCAGAGGATATTAACAAATGGAAGAATATACCATGCTCATGGCTGGGAAGAATCAACATCATTAAAACGTCTATACTTCCCAAAGCAATCTACCAATTCAATGCCATCCCTATTAACATACCAACATCGTACTTTCAGGACTTGGAAAAAATGATTCTATGTTTTGTATGGAAACAGAAAAAAACCCATATAGCTAAGGCAGTTCTTAGTAACAAAAACAAAGCCAGGGGCATCAGCATACCAGATTTTAGGCTGTATTACAAAGCCATAGTGGTCAAGAGAGCATGATACCGGCATAAAAATAGAGACATAGACATTTGGAATCAAACAGAAAACCAGGAAATGAAACTAAAATCCTACAACCACCTAATCTTAGATAAACCAAAGAAGAACATACCTTGGGGGAAAGACTCCCTATTCAATAAATGGTGCTGGGAGAACTGGATATCCACATGTAAAAGACTGAAACTGGATCCACACCTTTCTCCATTCACACAAATCGATTCAAGATGGATAAATTACTTAAATTTAAGGCATGAAACAATAAAGATCCTTAAAGAAAGCATAGGAAAAACATTGGATGATACTGGCCTGGGGAAAGACTTCATGAAGAAGAGTGCTGTAGCACTTGAAACAACATAAAAAATAAACAAACGGGACTTAATTAAACTGAAAAACTTCTGTGCTAAGGCAACAACAACCAAAGCAAATAGACAACCTACACAATGGGAAAGGATATTTGCATATTTTGAATCAGACAAGAGCTTGATAACTAGGATCTATAGAGAACTCAAATTAATCCACATGAAAAAATCAATAATCCCATATCAATGGGCAAGAGATATGAATAGAACCTTCTCTAAAGAAGACAGATGAATGGCTAACAAACATATGAAAAAAAATCATCATCCCTAATTATTAGAGAAATGCAAATCAAAACCACCCTGAGATACCATATAACCCCAGCGAGAATGGCCCACATCACAAAATCTCAAAACTGCAGATGCTGGCATGGATGTGGAGAGAAGGGAACACTTTTACATTGCTGGTGGGACTGCAAACTAATACAACCTTTTTGGAAGGAAGTATGGAGAACCCTCAAAGAACTCAAGCTAGACCTCCCATTTGATCCTGCAATCCCATTACTGGGCATCTACCCAGAAGGAAAAAAATCCTTTTATCATAAGGAC
>CAUYRH010039937.1:0-15533 GCA_963574655.1 Perodicticus potto | reverse complement strand
CTGAAAAAAGGAAATACAGAAACAGAATTTTCTGTATTCTATTTCACTTTGGGCTATCAAATTTTGATACAAATTGAAAGAACAGATTATTTGGTATTAATAATCAAAACCACGTAGTAATCATTCTTATCAAAATATTTTTTTTTTTTTGCACTAATGTACACAGCTATGATTTAATAATAAAAATAATAAAAAGAAAATCAGTAATAATAGTGACAACTCAGAAAACACTGGAGATGAGTTCCTGCATTGTTGGCTTCCATCCAGTAGAGCAGACTCCTCAGACTTTAATGTGCGTACCAATCATCTAGGGATCTTGTTAGAATGCAGGTTCTGAGTCAGAGGTCAGGTGAGTGTCCGGAGGCCCCACATTTTGAACGAGCACCCAGGTATCTCTGAAGGTGCTGGTTCTGGGACCTTGCTCTGAGTAGCAGGGCAGCAGAGGATTAACTCCCCATATAGCTTGCAGCCACCTCTTGTTCTTAAAGAAGAGGTGTGAGTAGGTCCTCCCAGAGAGATTTGTGCAGAGTAGGATGCTGTCCCCAGTACAGTGCAGCCTGGAGCACGCTGGGGAGGGTCTGTTCTAAATGACTAGGCCTGGCGGTCAGGTTGAGTGACCCTGGAATGCTAATGCTGGCAGTTTCTCTTTGTGCTGTGGCAGCACTTGCAAAAGCACATGATGCTGCTAAATGAATTACACATAGTGAGATAATCACAGGCCCGCACTGCCAACAGGCAGCTCCCGCTGGAATGGATTTGGAGAGGGAGAGTCTTAAAAAAATAGCCAAACGGCAGGGTAATACGTAACCAGAAACATTTCTGAAGTGGGTCATAAAAGGATGTTTGGGAAAGTTAATTTTTAAATGTATACTCTGACTCTGTTCTGCAGACTCCCTAGATGACGGAGAATACCATTTCTCCTCCTGCTACAGTTCTCCCCCAGGCTGTATTTGGATAATATTGATTCGTCTCCTTGATTTGTTAAGCAGCGAATTTAACAACAACAAGTTTTAACTTACTGACTTGAATTTTCATAGCATGCTCATCATTAGACCCAACAAATCGCAGGAAATTCAATTGTATTCTAAATTGAATCCTTTTTTTATGTCAGAAGAATAAATGGTGGTGCTTCTCTAAATATTTGAGGGCCGAATGTTTGAGCCTAGAGCTAAAAAGATTAATAACATAAAAAAGAGTAACCTACAAATATGGAGGGAGAAAAACTCTAGGAATTTAGGACCTGGCTATTTTTTAGGTAGTCATTGATCGTTTTGATTTTTAAAGACAAAAATTACAATGTATGACATAGACCAGTAAGTGTAAAAAGGAATTGTTTGGTAGTATTTTAGGTTAAGTTTTCTCTAGCATCCCATAGTTTTTGAGAGGAATTAAAGGTGTGTAGAAGCACTACATCAACTGTTTTTCACTTTTCACCTTACTCATATGACAAATACAATGTAGTTGGCATAATGCACATTAGAAGGTTCAAAAAAAAAACAAACAAGATGCTTAGCCACAGCTCACCTGACCTCTCCTTGGCTCTGTTTAATTTTTTTCAAAGGGGGCTGTGGAGGGAGAGGAAGGAGAGGAGGGAGACGGGTTGGAGCTTTGTTAGGCTCGTATGCCTGTTTACTCCTGACACAGGAGTGTGGTGAGAAGGCAGAGTGATTTTGAGAAAAGAGAAGTGATCTTGCAACTCCAGGGCCCAAGCCCTGAGCTTTTGTTTCTGATGTAAACAGATATTGATGGGCTCATCTCATTTTCCTTAATCAGTAGAAATAAAAACGCAAAGCTATCCCAGTGTTTATGTCTCACAAATATAATTTGCAAATATCTTGCAAATAAGGTTAAGAAAATAAGACGGTATGTGGTCTTCATAACTGGACAAGTTACATTTCTTAGGTCTGTCCTGATCCCACATTTAATGCTACTGTGGGCACTCTCTTTTATCCCACTGCAGTTCTGATCTCTCTGACCCTGGGATATTTTTTCCCATAGTATTTCTCATGTTCTTACATAACTTATCGTTTATTTATTTGTTCTGCTGATCAACTGTCTCCTTCCTCTAGAATTTCAGCTCTACAAGAGTAGGAAAATTGTTTGCTCATGTATCCTACATGTCTGGAACAGTGCCTGGCCCTTGCTAGGTCTTCAATGAAAGAATGGATGAATTAACTTAATTTTAGTGTGTAGAATAAGCTCATTTCCATTTCTTAGAACTGGTTGAAATTAAAAGAGGAATACAGCCATCTGCTCATACCATGTCCCAAACACACGAAAGGTATTTTTTGCCTACTAATGAAATATTTTTTGTCATAGAACAAAAGATATCAGTTGATTATGGCACTGGTGAGTGTTCATTTGATAATAACAAAAATTTGATTCACATGTGGCTCAATCAGATTATCCCAAAGGGTTCAGTTACAGTTAGATCAGAGTTTCTCAACCTTGATACTAATGACATTTTGAGCCAGAGAATTCTTCGTTTTCTGGGACCTTGCTGGTTTTGTGGGAGACTGTCTTAGGTATTGTGGGAAGTTTAGCAGCAACCCTGGCCTTAAGCTAAATGGGACCAGCATTGCCATTCATCTTCTAGTTATGAGAAGCAAAAATGTCTCCAGACAGTCAAACGTCCCTTAGTTGAAACCACTTAGTTAAATCGATAAACCTAATTTTAAGTAAACTCACTGGCTTACTGAAGTTTATCTTTAATCTTTAAAGACTGAATAGCTGTCTTTTAATAGAAGTACTTATGTGGTAGGCAGAATAATGAACCTCCGTGATGTTCATACCTTAATCCTGGGAACCTGTGATTATGTTACCATACATGGCCAAAAAGACTTGGCAGATGTGATTAAGATTAAAGAGAGAGAGATCATTCTGGATTATCTATTAATCCATTATTTCTATCGTTGAAGTCACCCAGTCTGTTGTCCTTTGTATGGGAGCCTTAGCAAGCTGATAAAACAGATAAGACTCAGAGAACATGCACGGATTTCTCTAGGACATATTGCTGGTTATAGGTGAGATTAGAGCCTTCAAAATCCATGATGTTAGTCTGCACACTAACTGTCCTCTAGCTGTATCAAGATTGTAGATGCTCCAGAGCATTCTAATGATTGGCAATTTATAGAGGAAAAGTCTGAGACCTGTGTTTAAATTCTGATGTGACTTACTAGCTGTTGTGTCTCAAGTTACAGGATTGATCTCAGAAGCTCAGTTTGCTCATATCCAAAACTGTGACCATTTACTTTCCAAGATTATTTTGTGAACTGAGATGGACTATGAATGCAAATGTACTTTGTCAGTACAGAGTACTGTTCCAATCTGAGGTGGTATTATTAAAATGTTACTATTCCTGGAAGGAGAAATGGAGTGAGTATTTTCTGACAGCACCTTCCAGACCTTCTTGTAGCTGTATTTGGGGGATGTCTACTTTGGAATGCAAGAAGCAACATATAAAGCATTCTTTAACTCAGGGGAGCAAGAATGTACAAGAATCAGTGTTTCCTTCTAAAAGGCATTTCACATATATTTTATTGTTTGAAATTCCCAGTGGAGGCATTATTAAGTGTACTGTTCCAAAAGCCAGTGGGAAGAACACCAGCTGTTAAAAAAAAAAGAAAGAAAGAAAAAAGGAACCGAATCTGTCTACTCTGATTGAGCTTGTCTGGTTCACTATGAAATAAGAGTAAAAAACAAACAGAAAGGACTAACTGTCTTGTTAACTTGTGGTGAAGTTAACAAGGCATCTTTCCCACAGGAAAGCAATGTGTTCTATGAGTCTGTGGTTCCATACAATGTTCTTCTGGGGGAGAAAATATTTATTTTGGTTTGAAACGCCACAAGCTTCTCCTCTCATAATTTCTACTTTCACAGACGATAGTCTTTGTATGTAAAATAACAGATGCTTCTAGTGGTTCAGAGGCATCTACCAGCTACATCATTTGCTTGCTTCCACTGTACCCCTTAAAAAGAGAAATTGTACAACTGCCTCCATCCTACCATCGAATTCCTGATGAAGACAAATTTACTATCAACTCAGGAGGCTGACATGCATTCTTATAGGTGCTACCAAACTAATATTACCTATTGTTCTGACATCAGTAAATTACACATATTTCATCTGCTTTCTGGAATGTCCTCCCCTCCTTCTCTGCTTGGGTACCTCTATTCAAACTTCAAGTACTAGCTTAAATTTCATTTCTTTTGTGAAACCTTTTGCATCTTTCCGAGATAATCTAAATTCCCTATTTCATTTGTGTGCCTGTGACATTTACTCAGATCATAAATGTACTACTTAGTATCTTAAATATTAGTGATAATAATTTTATGTAATAATGCTTTGTGAGATTTTTAATGACAGGTATATTTTGTGGTCTGAGCACAGTGTCTGAAGTACAGCATGTGTATAATAAATTAATAAATTTCAGATCAAAGTAAGGGCTTAGGGTAGTGTGTAACAATAGCTATCATTTATTTAACAACTTCTACAAGCCATCAACTTGACATGATCTCATTTATACACAGGAATCCTACAAAGTAG
This sequence comes from Perodicticus potto, assembly GCA_963574655.1. Classification (NCBI taxonomy): domain Eukaryota; kingdom Metazoa; phylum Chordata; class Mammalia; order Primates; family Lorisidae; genus Perodicticus; species Perodicticus potto. The sequence goes on along the minus strand of CAUYRH010039937.1, from coordinate 10,987 downwards.
GTCTTTATGTTTCCTATTTTAGGGTTGAGGAAATTGAGGCCTGAGGCTAGGCAATTTACCCAAGGCCATTTGGCTAGTAAAGGGAGAAGATTTGTTTTTCATTTTTATTTTTATTATTGCTTCAGGTTAATCTGAGGGTACAAAGAATTAGGTTACAATGTTTGCATTTGTTAGGGAAAGTCCCTCTTAGGTTTGTGTCCCACCCCCAAGAGGTATGCCATGCACCTAACATTGTGCCCATTAAGTGGGAGCACACTCATTGCCCTTCCTCCTCCCCCTCCCCACTTCCTCATTCCCCTTCCCCCCACCTTGAATTGATTTGAGTTTTTCTCTTCTGCAGGTGTGAATTAGACCATCTACTGGCTTCATATTAGTATTGAGTACATTGGATTCTCGCTTCTCCATTCTTGTGATACTTTACTAAGAAGAATGTGTTCCACTGACATCCAGGTTCATGCAAAAGATGTAAAGTCTCCATCTTTTTAATGGCTGAGTAGTATTCCATAGCATGGGGTGGGGGAGGAATTTCTAACTAAGGTGGATGATGCACATTTATATGGGTGTGATGGCTGTTATAGGCCAAAGGCAAAAAGGGAAAGAGAGCATAGTTTTTGGTCCTAATGTCATTTTATTTCCCTTTCTTCTTTTTGTCTCTCCTGTTCCTGTAATGGGCCTTTTGCATACTTATTATGGCCTAGTTGGAATAGATTGAATCATTGCTTACAATTGTCATCATCTCTGTGAATTATAATCCCATATCTTCAGTCATGAGATTCTGAAATATGTTCCACTGAGTGGGCAGAATATTCTTCTCCATCACATTGATGTCGGGTTTGGCCATGTTACTTGTTCTGGCCAATGGATTATGGACCATTGTACTGGACCTTACAGCTGAGTCTGTAAGGGGCTTTATATGTGGTGTGTGTTTGCTCACCCCTTTTACAGTTCATCATGAGAAGAACTTACCCTGAGTAGTCAGAGCTTCATGAAAGGTGAAAGACATGTGGACTTTACCTCAAGTTCAAAGCTAAGGTGTTTCAGTTTATTGGTAGAGTAGACTCAGCAGTGAGAAAAGTGAATATTTGCTTTATTATAAGCCACTGAGATTTTGTGATTGTTACACAGAAAGCACTGACTAACACATTTAGCTTCCAGAAGTGCTCTGTAATCACAGTTCTGATCTCTTCCTTCCTTGCCTAATCAAGCAAAAGGAAAGGAAATTTTCATTTATTTAGCAGACACAAGAGTGTGAACTCCAGAAGGGCATCCTAGAGCCTGACATACAACAGGCTGAAAAATGAACATGGAAACACTTTCCAAAATGTTGCAAGTTTCTTCCAACCTCTTCCCAGGGTTTCCTTGCCCATCTCCATTATTGGTTTGGTAACACTTCAATTCCTTCTTCTTCTTTTTTTTTTTTTTTTGGTAGAGACAGAGTCTCACTTTACCGCCCTCGGTCGAGTGCCGTGGTGTCACACAGCTCACAGCAACCTCCAACTCCTGGGCTTAAGTGATTCTCTCACCTCAGCTTCCCGAGTAGCTGGGACTACAGGCGCCCGCCACAGTGCCCAGCTATTTTTCTGTTTTGCAGTTCGGGGAGGCCGGGTTTCAACCCGCCACCTTCAGTATATGGGGCCGACGCCTTACTCGATGAGCCATAGGTGCCGCCCAATTCCTTCTTGAAAGTCTGCTAATTCTAGCACCAAGAAGTGTTTCAGGAACACTGACAATGTTGGTGGCTTCTTTTTTCTCTGCAGAGAGAAAGAATCTTCATGAAGTTACTTTTCTTCTGTGGCTCCTGTCATCTCCTGCCACCTGACCCCACATTATGCAAAAAATATATGTGTGTTTAAGTATCACATTTAAATATACTTGTGGCCCCTTCCTCCCTAGAGCTCAGATACCAGTCCAGAGCAGGGGAAGAAGATGCCTAGAGCTCCAACTCCCCAAATAGAGCTCTGCTCTTACCTTGTTCTCCCTATTCTAACCCATGAATCCCCGTCCCCTCCTCCATTCCATCCTGCCTCTATAATTCCAGGTCATAATCAGCTGTTTGAAACAAGTCTTATATGTTACCTTATATTTTTTGCTACATGTGTGCAACTTCATTGAGTCCTTATAATGATCCATAGTGTCAGTAATTACTTTTCCTAATCTTACAGATAAAATAGTTCAGCTAGTTGAGGTTGGCCATTAATTTGGAATCTCAGGTCTGTCTGAGTCTATCCAATAGATTTATGATTTTTAATTTTTTCTCTAGCAGTTGGACTTTTTTTTTCCAAATTAGAACTTAACCTGGAGTCTTTTATTCACAGAATACCCTGGGCAGCAAGTGATAAAACCCTGATTCAAGCTGGCCTAAGTGATGAGAATTAAAAATCTCAGCTAATAGGAAGTCTAGTGGTGGTGTGGGTCAGCGTGGCGCGGCAGGCTCCAGCGGTGGTGTGGGTCCGTGTGGTGCGGCAGGGTCCAGCAGTGGTGTGGTCAGCGTGGTGCGGCAGGGTCCAGTGGTGGTGTGGTCAGTGTGGCCTGGCGGGCTCCAGCGGTGGTGTGGGTCAGTGTGGTACAGCAGGGTCCCGCGGTGGTGTGGATCAGCATGGCGCAGCAGGGTCCAGCGGTGGTGTGGGTCAGCATGGCGCAGCAGGGTCCAGCGGTGGTGTGGGTCAGCGTGGTGTGGCAGGGCTCCAGTCATTCCTCTGCACGGCCTTCTTGGGTCTCTCTTCCTCTGTGTGACGCTCATGTTCCCAGGCTGGGAGGAGATGGCAGCAGTGGTTTCAGGCATTCTATATAGATTGTAAAACCTACAGAGTTGAAATTGAGATGATCTTATCTGACGAGGAATGTTTCCTAGAACTTCCTGAGCACACTTCATGTCTTACTGCCTGCGTTTGGGTCATATGTCAGCTTTAAAAAAAGTCACTGGGATGACTGGAATATATGAAGTAAGACTCACTCTGGAGGTAAGGAGGAGGTCCTTTAGCTACCTGTGTTGGTTAAATTCTATGAGGCCTCTATGATTCCTGCCTGCTGGTGAACACATCTTGTGTAGTCTCCTATGCATGAGTATAGGTGGAATCTGTTACTATGATAGGATAGTCATTCCCTTGGTTAGGTTGTGTTACATGTGTATATAGCAAATTGTGATTATGTTATGCAGGACTCTGTTACACAGTCTCTATCGCAGACTGGAGAGATATCTGAAGTATGGGACAGATCAGCACCAGGGAGATTCCAAGTCACTAGCCTGGAGACAGAGGGAGTCCTAAGGCAAAGATCTGAGAGTGGCCTGTGGGAACTGAGAGCAGTTTTTGATAGCCAGTGACCACAGGAATTGAGTTCTCCCAACAATCTGAGTGAGAGTGGAAGCAGGAGTCTTTCCCAGAACTTCTAGAAAGGACTATAGTGTGGCTGACACAGATTTGACTCTATGAAAAGGGTTCTTTACCCTAAGCAAGAGAACCCAGCTGCACTATGCCTGGTTTTGATACAGAACTGTGAGATAAGAAGTGAGTTTTATTTTATGTCCCAGTGGTAATTTATTACAAAGTAGTAGAAAACTAATTCAATCATAAGGAACTGAATTGTACCAATAGCCAGAATGGGCTTAGAAGAGAGCACTGTACTTCACATGGTATCAGAGTCCCAGCCAACACCTCAATTTAACTTGTGAGACTCCGAGCAGAAATCCCAGTTACTCTGTGCCCAGACTTTTAACCTATGGAACTGCGAGATAATAAATGGATGTTGTGTTTTTAGTTACTAAGTTTTTGGTATAAAGCAATATATAACTAATACCCCTATACCTCATCCCCAAGACACACTGGGGACAGATGGCTGACGACAAAGTGAAGATTAAGTGTTGAGCATAAAACAGATAACAATACCTTATTAGCATAATTATACTTTCTAAGTTCACAAATGCAATAGTTAATGTTAATAAAGGAAACTCACAGTACTATTCTAAAGAATATATGAAATTGAGGGTTATTAATGATGATTACTATATCTAATTTATTTTTCTATTTTCCTTTGGTTACACAGATCAAGGCAATCCTGACTCACATATATTTAATAAGAATGCAGTCAATTTAATAATTTTACATGTTGTAAATATGTATAAGCTTGAAATAGAAAATAGATCACTGCAGAGCTTCAATCACTGTAACTACTGATACAGTAAAAGAAAGTATAATTAAACACAAAGAAATGATAGATTTTTTTAATACCAGGATTTGTATAAAACCAAAGTGTGTGGTTACATAATTAAAGCAGTCTCTAGAGTGTTTCAATTTGATATGGCATTTAAATGTACATACTGATTTTATTACAGTTTGAAAATAAGTGAATATATATATGCATATATTTAAAAATTAAATTTGAATTCAGGCTTTGTGGAACACTGAAACATTTTTGTAGACCCTTAGCATTCCATGTATAATGACCTGAAAGCTCTGCCTTTGATCCCACAGGTTCATGCTGACAGCTGCTGGTCCTTTAGTATTGTTGACCTCATCTAACAGAAAGCCAAAATGATTACTTGGCATACAAACAGTCCCTGTTAAGTTGTTGTAGGCTAAAATCTTGGTGGGAGATCTCGACAGTTCCCAGCCCTGTCAAGTTCATAAGCTGGACTGCTGGCTTCCTCCTAGTGAGGAGGCCATGTAGTGATTTTTTTGTACCTGCTATTCTGCTTATTTGTGGCCCTTGTGGTGCTGGAACACACTTGGGATGAAGCAGACACTTCTGACCTTGGGCTGGGGAGCTGGTCTGGCCTGGCCACACAATGCAACTGGAAGTGACCTGTACTTCTAGACCCTAGTGACTGAGAGATGAAAGCAACTTGAAGCATGAGGAATGAAGTATGAATTGTTATATTAAGTCGGCTAAATAGACTATCATAGCACCTTGCATTAGGAATATTTTATAATAATAGAAGAGTTATGAGAGGGTTTTCAGGAAAATATAACCATTATAAACATAGATGCATCTATAGAAGAGTCCCAAAACACATGAAGCAAAGATGGACAGATTTGTAAAGAGAAATAGACATTTCAACAATAATAATTGAGGACTTTAATAATAATTAAAATAATCAATGAAATAATCAGAAAGAAAAGCAATAATTTTTAGAAGATGTAGATACCAACCAAAGATTCTCAAACTTCTAGCCCTAGTTTGGTTTTAACTAGCTCAGCTTCCTCATCTGTCCACTTAATGTTTAACTTCTAATCTTGTTAACTTAGGGCTCATGGATTCCTATGTGGCCCATGTTTGGCTTTTAAGGGCTTCATAATACTATCAAACAACATGCAGATTATTCTGTGAGTGAATGTATTCAGGGAAAGTGTGTTCATGGCCTCCATGAGGCAGTAGACATTTACTGGATAAGTGTTGGGGTGACAGCTGTGAACAAGACATCCACATAGAGCTTATATTCCACTATAGATGGGGTAGAGTGGGATATTCAGGCCCCAAAATAGGTAACTTTAGATTACTTTAAATATTGATGCATGCTCTGAAGGAAATAAAAGAGTAATATGATGAGCTTATCTTTGAGGCCCATTAATTTAGCTGGAGTAGCCAAGGAAGTTTTCTCTTTTTCTTAAAAGGTGACAGGGAAGACTTCTCCTAGGAGGTGACATTAGAGAAGGAAGGTTTTAATGTCTTGAGATGAGAACAAACATGTTATGTTCAAGAGGCTGAATAAAGCCCAGGGTGACTGGGTTACCATAACTGAATGAGAAAGTGGAGAGAGATGTTTTACAGTAGGCAAGGGACAGATCAAGGAGGGCGTTGCAGTCCATGTTTCAGAATTTGGATTATGGTAAACCTTTTGAGGGTTTTAAGCAGGGATTTGTATTGACTAATATAAATTAGTGGATAATCTCCCATTGTGTAGAGAATGGGACACTAGCTAGGAACTAATTTCCATGGCCCCAGTGGGAGATGATGGTGACTTGGATAAGGAGAGGGAGAGAGGAGACTCCCTCATCATAGTTTGAGTGTCATTAGAATGTGAATTAGCACCCCAGTTTATGCCTTTTGTTATTTCTTCTTTGGGTCTATAAGTGGTAGTTTAGAAACAAGCAATGTTGATGATAAGAACAAATGAGCGCATAGGTGGGAGTCCAGGTAGGGTTTAAATCAACACTGAAGTAAGCAAATGAAAAAAGGAAAATAGCATTAGCTGCCATAACAAACAAACCCCAAGTTTCAGTGCCTTACTATAATGAAAATTTATTTCTCATTCATGTTCTCCTCCAAATGCTAACTGAGGAATAGGCATCTTCTTTGTTTGTCTCTGTCATCTCAGAATTCTAAGCTTCTTCAATGAAAGAGAGGGTATGAAGACCACATGGGAAGTTTTAGGAGCTAGGCCTCTGAGTGACTCCTATAAGTTCGGTCCCACATTCCGTTAGTCAGAATCCAGTCACATGGACACACCTGACTGCAAGAGTGTGAGAGAACTAGGATATGGGTAAGTGTAAATCATCTCAGCTATGATCACTTAAAAATCTTGCTCCTACCTTGTTTCATTTGCTTGTGGTTGGACTGCTCAAGATGAAGCTAGGATGTTTCATTTATTCTCTTAAGCATCTCACCTGTGGCCAGTTTTTTTCTCTGTTTGCTTTTCTTTTGTATTGTTGGTTGTTCACCTACATTCTACCTGAATCAAAACACTGTTCTTCCATTTTTAGCAGTTGGATCTGAACACAGGTGGACATAAAGTTTGTGTGCAATTTAAAATAGTTGTAACACAAAATTTACAGCAAGTTTACCAACTAGGCACAGTTGGGATTTCCTCTACCCAATCACATCTTGTAAAGGTACGGTCATACTTCTTCCCTGAGATCAACTTTGTATAACCAAAGCATGATACAAGGTAGTTGCAGGATTGAGGGCCTATTACCAAAAAATTAAGACCTATACTGTATATAGAGTGTGAACATTTAGGGCCTGTAGAGAATCTACAGCCATAAGTTCTAGGCTATATATTTGTGTAACTTCTGATTGGTCTGCTCTGTCTAGCCTTTGTGTTGTTCTATCTTTACATATACAAATCATATATTTATTGAATGTTTTCTATGTACCAGGCCTTCTTGTAAGCACTTTTCATGGATTGTTGCAATCTTCATAAGAAATCTATGAAGTACATGTCATTATTGTCAATGATACAGATAGGTAAACTGAGGCACAGAGCAGTTAAAAAGTCTTAGAAAAATTATGGATTTTCAGGGTCCTCAACTCAGATATCTATTAGGGAATTTGGAGAATTTCTCTGGTATGATTTTTTTATTACAATTTTTTTGGAGAAAGTTTTTATTTACTTTTATAAATTAAAGATTTAATAACAAATTATACTTGCCTTATATCATTTTCTGGTTAGTTTCACAGGAAGAATAACATAAATGCTTTTTGGCTACATGGACATAATTCCTCATAAGTACTCAAGATGCTTCCTGTTAGTTTCTCTAGTGATGCTCATAATGCTGATTATATTGTTTCCAAGGAAGTTATGAGCTGAATAAACATGATTCTTGGCTGTAGGTCCATTATCCTATTTGCATGATGCTTCTAAATGCTTACATAAAGTCATTGCTTCACAAGAACATCTTGCTTGTGTTACAAAAATTATACTCTGCTGAAAAAACAGCTCATGACTCATGTACAAAAGGATCATTTGTAAGTCTTCTGGACAAGGTGCTGCCTTTCAACTTGCATTTATTTGGCACTGTTTAATTTAGGTGAGAAGCCTGTGTGAAGTGGCTCTTTAAAAACCATCATTGAGTTTAGTCAGTAACACAATCCGGCACTTGTCAAATCCATTTATTACTATTTACACACGTGATATCTTACAGAGGGCTGGAAAATTATTAGTAGGCTATTCGCTTTCAAATTGTTCAAAAATGAGGTGCTAAAACAGAAATTGGTTCTTTTGCAGTTTTATATTTCCTCCTAAATCTTGGCTGATGCCCCCTGCTCTTGGACAATGTGGGAAATGTTCTCATAGGTGGTTATGAGCTTCTGTCAAGGGTCATAAAAAGGCAGCCTAGACCACAACGCTTTGTAAGACCTGAGGATTTACAGTGTTTTACAGATTTCCAATGTGAAGGTCTTTAGACAGGGCATTTCTGCTTCAGTTTCCCCTGATCCTCATTGCCTTGATTTTTATGACCCAGCTCATACTTTCATATGATGGACTTGGCCCTTGAAGAGCATCTAGAAGTGATATTCAGTTTCTAGAAGATGTCTAACTTACTTTTTTTCAAAGATTGAGTGCCTTTTTGGCCAGCTCATCAACAGGGCACATTTTGCAATTTCCCAGTACTCTACCACATCTAATAAAGACCCAATCATATATTTTTTCCTGAGTCCAGTATGTAAAGACAAAGCACTCTGCAGGGTTGATGATTAGCTGCTGGTCTTACAGCCTATTAACAACAATCAGGAGTTGGGCTGCAAGTGTGGACTAAGGGTTTAGAACATGTGGTGTGTTTGGCCATGGATACTATTCAAAGTATTTATGTAACTTATAATTTAATGCATGGGTTTCTAATAACTGTGTGCCTGCAGAGAGAATTCAAGGTTAAGATGCTGTGAATTATTTACTTTGTAATACTTACCATACTTCCTTATCACTCTAATTTTCATATAAGCTCCCACATACCTCTCCAAAATTCTCTAAGATATTCTAATCCTGGGTTGTCCGACGTGGTAGCCAGTGACCACATGCAGCTAATGAACACTTGACCCTGGGCTAGTTCAAATTGAAATGTTATGTAAATTAAGAATACACTCCAGATTTCAAAGACTTAACATGAAAACTAGAGCATGAAATTTCTTCTTAATATTTTTAATATTTGTTGCATATTGAAATGACAATATTTTGAACATACCGGGTTGAAAATATGTTATTAAAATTCATCTACCTGTTTGTTTCTTTTTCTGAAGTGGAAAAAGGACTGGAGTGCAGTGACATGATCATAGATCATTTATAGTCTTGAACTCCTGGGCGCAAACAATCCTACTTTAGCTTGCCTGAGTAGCTGGGACTATAAGTACATGCCACCATACCTGATAATAATTAAAAAAATTTCTTTTAGAGATGGAGTCTTGCTACATTTTCTAGGCTGGTCTTGAACTCCTGGCCTCACGTGATCCATCTGCCTCAGCCTCTCAAGTTACTGGGGTTATAGGTGTGATTCTCTTTTTAATATGGTTATTAGAACAGTTAAAATTACACATGTGGCTTGCCTTCATGACTTGCATTATATTTATTTTGGGCAGCAACTAAACAATGAGCAAAGACTATTTATGACTCTAATAAAAATCACAATTGGAAAATATTTATTCTTACTGGTCTTGGTAGGATAAGTGTATTTGTCATAGAGAAATCATAATTAAAATGCCAATAAATCCTCATTGAGAACAGTTATTTCTTATTTGAGCTCACTCATTCATCTTCCAGGGCGTGCACTTAAAAAGAATCACCCAAAATAGACTTGGTTTTGCATGTTCTAGTATCTGAAATAGTCTCATTGCTTTTAGTAGATTATAGTCAAGAAGCAGTAGGCACATGGTTTGTTTTGACAGCTAGGAATGCAAGAGACATTATAGTTTAGATTTAACATTCCATCTGCTGTGTTTTGCAAGTAGAAGAGCTAAGTTTCCGTGAAGAGGGACTTGAGGGATTGGAGTGCTGGTGGTTCTGTATTATCCTATGACTTCCTTTTTATTTTTAACTCATGAGCTAAAGACATAACAAACAATATCACTGAGCATTAGCAACCTTGCCAAGTATAACAGATGAACACACTTCTACCAAGTATCACTCAGTCTTAGTCAGTCAGATTGCTCACTGCTCTGCCTCAACTTCTAGGGGAAGGCATCTCTTTAAAGATACAGGTTCTGAAAAAAAAAATCAAGGCAATCGATTCCACTTTGGGTTCAAAATGACGTACTTCCTATGGGTCACTACAGCAAATGAAAAGCAAAAGCCTGCTTCTTTGGATCAAATTGAATTAATTTCTGATTGTTAGATGTCTGTGGCATTCATAAGTGAAAGGAGCTCAAAGTAGGGACTCAAAGGATTTATTTCTCTTGCTAACATTTAAGCAAACTAATAACTTCTAAGATCAGGCATCTGGTAACAGTTTTCTGACTGAATGGCTGGGGTTATAACATATATTTTATTTTTTTAAATTTTTTTTTTGTGTTTTTTTTTTTTTATTGAATCATAGCTGTGTACAATAATTCAATCATGTGTGGGCTTCATATACAATCGGAGATATTTTCATCAACCTGATTGTGATAACATTCAAGAGACTTTCTCATTACTATGTGAGAACATTTTTGATACGTGTTTAGAAGTTTTCTCCAGACCATTCAAATATACACCACTGGTGTGATCCTGCCCTTTATCCTCTCTCCCACCACCCTCTCCCTCCCCTTCCCTCCCTCTCCCCTTTACCTTTATTCTTGTGCAATAATTTGGTTGTAGCCTAAACTTGAAAGATATAAATTTGCCTCATAATAGGGATGTATACATTGGATACTTTTTCTTCCATTCTAGAGACACTTTGCTAAGGAGAACCTGATCCAGCTCCATCCATGTAAATATGAAAGAGGAAAAGTCACCATCTTTCTTTGAGGCTGCGTAATATTCCATGGTATACATGTACCACAGTTTATTAAGCCATTCGTGTGTCGGTGGGCTCTTGGGCTTCTTCCATGACCTATCGATTACGAATTGGGCTGCAATAAACACTCTGGTACAGATATCTTTGTTGTAATGTGTTTTTTGGTCTTCTGGGTATATACCAAGCAGAGGAATTATAGGGTCAAGTGGCAAGTCTATTTTTAGATCTCTGAGTATTTTCCAAACATCTTTCCAAAACGGATGAACTAGTTTGCATTCCCACCAGCAATGTAGAAGTGTTCCCTTTTCTCCACATCCATGCCAGCATCTCTGATTTTGGGATTTCAT
>CAUYRH010039936.1:0-20735 GCA_963574655.1 Perodicticus potto | reverse complement strand
GGGCTGGTATTGTTCAACCAGTGGGGGTGGTCAGGGGGAACTGGAGCAAGGAACCAAAATTTGCAAAACTAGCATTACACAGCAAATTACACAGCGACCTGTAAAATGGAGTCTGTTAACAAAATGGTGTCACATTGGTCCTTTCAAGCCACAGAGCAAACACCATTCCTGCTCCCTGTAAATCCTGGCCTCCCTTTCTGTGACCTTTCTGCCATCTTTCTTCCCTATCCCTCTCGCTCCCCTGTTTTCCAAAGCTTGTGGTCCGGCCTTTTGTCCTCGTGTGTCTCTGAGAGGGAGCCGGCTCCTCGGGCTGGGCCGCCTCTCTCCTCCCTGGAATTCTGGGGAGTGCAGAGGAGTCGTTTGTTGCTCATGGCCGTGCACTTGTGTGTGTCCTGCTTAGTTCAACTCGGGTCATCACGTAGTTCCAGAGTGAGAGGGCTGCTGGGCGCGGCGTGTAAAGTTACCCAGTGATGGATTCTCAGAGAACGGAGGACCTAGGCTTTGGAGTCCAACTGGGGTGGCCAGATTTAGCAAGTAAAAGCACACGATGCCCAGTTAGGTTTGAGTTGCAAGTGAGTCACGAGCATTTTTATTAGAAATATGTCCTTTTATCTGAAATTGGAATCTTAACTATGGAGCCTGTATTTTTACTGGGCAACCCTAAAATTGCTGCCAGACCTGGCTTCCCTCTTGGCTTCCCCACTTGAGTACTTAGGAATTCAGGAGGTTACTTAACATCTTTGAACCTTGGTTTCCTTATCTGAAATCAGGGTAAATAGTACCTATAAATGTAGGCTCCCCTCCTTCTTGGGGGAGTCTCAGCTTATGGGGAACAGTGGTTAGCCTTAGATGCTGAGTTTAAAATTTGTGCCCACATTTTATTGTCTGGAATGTAATCTAATGACCACACCCATCTCTGAGGGTGGTTCAGACGTGGTCCTTATTCCTGGTGGCCACGGGTCTAAGCTACCAATTAGGGATTTTATTACATGGGAAGAATTCAGGGACAATTAACAGTTTTGGCCACACATTTTTTTTTTCCTGGCTGCAATACCATTACATAAATGCTATTGATTAAATACAATTAATAGGACAAAGGCTATTACCCAGCTGCAACAATCAAGAAATTGTTTTGGATCACTGCCCAGGATGCAGAGTAGGAGGGTGACTTTTCTCCCTAGCGCACTGACCGATTTGTCCTGCCATGTTGGAAAAATATTTCAGTCCTTAAGTCCATTCTACCTTTTTCATTTGTGTGTTCATTCTCTGAAAAAAAAAAGTTCCATGTTGATTGGGGCCACACAAATAACTCAAATGATGACTGTCTACGACTCTATAGGAGGTTACACGTTGTATAGCTGGGTTTTGATTCCACTGTTGGTAATTCCAAAACATGTCACCAAATTTTATATGCATCCTCTTCCCTTGATGACTAAATTAAGGTGGAGGTGCATTTTTGCAGGAATTAGGTTCTAAAGTCAGCGCACAACGCTGAGAAAACATCACGTGTAGTTAAAAGAACTGAGTGTGGGCTGACGTAGTGACTCACTTCTAACACGTAGATTATTTGAAGGGAAAAATAGTAACTGTACAGTGGAGAAGCCTGACAGATGCCACCTTTACCAAGTAGTCAAGGTCAACCTCTCTGGCAATATGTCCCTGAAGGGTCCTTCTCTGTGCTATTCTTCCCCCAAATTCGTATCTTAGGTTATTTATAAGAAGGCATCAAACAAACCCAAATTGAGGGACATTCTACAAAACGTGCAACCAAGGCCCTTTCATAAGTGTCAAGATCATAATAAACAAGGGAAGACTGAGAAGCTGTCACAGACTGGAGGAGACTAATGGGTCATGAACTCTAAACGTAATGAGGATAGCAGTGGACAAGCTGGTGAAATCTAATAAACTCTGCAGTTTAGTGAATAGTTTTGTACCTATGTTAAGGTGCGACATGGGTAGGTAAGTGTTCACATTAGAGAAAGCTGGGTGAAGAACATATGAGAAGCCTCTTTGCAACTTTTCCTAAACCTGAAATTATTAAGACAAAAAGTTTTTTAAAAAAGTACTCCTGAAATTCTCTTGGGAATGTCTTATGCTGTGAATGAGAACCACGTGCCGTCTTGAAAGAAGATTACTAGCCCAGTGTTGCTCTCGCTTTAGAGCCGATTACAGTAGTTTGTTTGTTTTTTTTTTTTCAGTAGATATTTAACATGGGGTTTTCTGGGTGTTGGTGATAGAGCAGTGAATAAAACAATAAAAAGAAAAATCTCTGCCCTTACAGAGAATACATTCCAGCTGGGGAGATGACAAATAAGAGACATAAGAAAAATGTGTAGTGTGTTGAACGGTGTTAAGTGCTATGGGGAAAAAAATAAAGCAGCAGAGGACTGGTAAAAGTTTAGTTTGCAGTTCCCAAAAGTCCTCCCTGAGCAGGTGACATTAATGTCAATACATGAAGAAAGTGAGGGAATGAGCCATGTAGGACATACAGATATTTTGGAGAAGAGCCTCTCAGACCCAAGAAACAGCATTTGCAAAGGTCCCGAGATGGCCCGTGCCTGGTGTATTTGAAGAGCAGCAAGGGATGCTGTTTGCTTATTTGAACCTCAGATAGAGAGTAGCTAGTTAGCCTTTGAGGTCCCATTGAGGGAAAAATGCCTCTGTAATCCTCTGGCTCCCACGCAGCTTGGTGAGATGCTCAGACTAGGAGCGGCATGTGGAACTCTGCCCCCACCAAGGGCCCGTCCCCGCAGCTCGTGGGTGCCACAGGCTTACCCAGGGGAATGGACCTCTATGCTGTGCTCACTCTTCAAAATCTTCTTTGTCTCTTAATCTTTTGGTGAAGCACATACAACTTATGGGGAATTTGTTACAGGCAGATTGGATGTGGCTACAGAGTATATTAGTAATGACGGGACTCAGTGTTTCTGGAAAGGATGAGTTATTCCTCGACGGCTTCCCACTGTTTCTGGACTTCGTTTAGTGCTTACTCTCCTACCTTCTTGGGAGAAAAGTGCTTTACTTTTTTCTCTTTTTTTTAAATGTCAGTTTAATCTGAGGGTACAAGTGATTAGGTTACATTATTTGCATTTGTTAGGTAAAGTCCAAATTGTAGTTGAGCCCTTTACCCTGGAGGTGTGTCTTACACCCTCCGTGGTGCCCCTTAGGCGAAACCACACCAATGCCTCTCCTCGTCCCTTGAATTTAATTGTGTTTTTCTCCTGTATGAGTGTGTAGTTGTTTATCTGTTAGTTTCAAATTAGTATTGAGTACATGGATGCCTACTTTTCGATTTTTGTGATGCTTTATGGAAAGTCTCCATCTTTTTATGGCGGAAGAGGATTCCATGGTATACATATCCCACAGTTGATTCATCCATTCATGGGTTGATGGACCCACAGACTCTCTGCGCTCGTGAATGTCACGCTCACTGGGACACAGTGTGTCTTAGCAGAGTCTGTGGGGTCGCTGCACCTGGTTTGGGCATGTCCTCCGATAAACGATTCCTTTATTATGGGTCCTAGAAAGGCAGTCTCCTAAAACATACCCGGTAAGACAGGGCCAGATATGTGTTCCAGTTACTCAGGGATGGCTGGTTAGTCCCTTGATGGAAGCCGAGTGGCTGAAAGCTCTGCTGGAAAGCAAGGAAAATGAGGCTTTCCCCTACAGAGTAGGGCACCATAGTTGCATTTGGAGCTTTGGTACCTTATAACAGATACCGTGGCTTTAAACTCAGGTAACAAAAGGAAAAGCAACTCTTTTTTTTGAGACAGAGTATCAAGCTGTCCTCCTGGGTAGCCCTGGGTAGAGTGCCAGTGGCTCACAGCTCACAGCAACCTCAACCTCTCTTAGGCTTAAGCCATTCTCTTGCCTCTGCCTCCCAAGTAGCTGGGACTACAGGTGCCTGCTCCAATGCCCAGCTATTTTTTGGTTGCAATTGTCATTGTTGCTTACCAGGCCTGGGCTAGGCTCAAACCTGCCAACCTCGGTATATGTGGCCAGCGCTATACTCACTGAGCTATAGGCGCTGAGCTGGAAAAACAACTCTTTAACCTGTAAAAAATGGATCCCCTTCTTAATCATCTGCAGTTGTATGTATATGTGTAAACTGTAAAATTAGAAAGATCTGAAGATACTCGTACAAAAAGAAATAAACTTTCCCTTTATTCAAAAGGTATTTTTATCATTGGGCTCAGACTTTTTATTTTTAGGAGATATATAAAATGGAACCCTTTCAATTAGATTATCTCAGGAGCTCTTTTCCCTGTGTCATTAGGAAAAAGAACAATGGTTTTGTAATAATATAAAATATCCTTAAGCTTGAAGTATATGGGTCTAAGTAGAAACTTTATATCATCTGAGGGCAGCTTTTTATTCTTGTTTTTGGGATTGAATTCTCTGTCTATGTAAACTCTGAAGTTTAAAGTAACTACATGAAGAAATTTTCCTCCACTTCTGTAGTGGACTGGGCCAAAATTGGTTCTGTTTTGTGTATTATTGACAGCTTGTGATCGAGCCCCCTACCCCTGCCAGGAGAAGATGGCTGAGTCTGTCGCCGTGGTACGTTAGGGAATGAACACTTTCAATAGGACTCCGGTTGTAGCCTGATAGAATCAGAAATTGGAGTCTGGGGTTACATTTAAACCCTCCCAATTGAAAGGACTTTTTATTATATTATGAAACAAGAATGAAATATTCATTTGCTTAGAACCTGTTAAATTCTTAAATTTCATATAGGAGTTACAGAAGAAAGACCTATTGTGACTAAACCTAATCTGAAAATCCCTATCATACTTCTCTGCAAGCTGAAAGAGCTGTGCACTTGTACTCTGGGTCTCGGCATTTAAAACCTTGGGATTTCCTGAGATTGGTAGTGGAAGGGAGTGCAGAAGTGAAAGTGCCAAGGAAATTACTGCTATTCTTGAGCTGGGATTGCAGGTACTTCTGTGACCTTTAATTCAAGAATCTTTATTATGAGTCACCTAACTGTTCCTTTGGAAATCACACGTTTCGGGGAACACCTAAATGCCTCTCTTGGTTGTGTAATTGGGGAGTATTTAGGGCAGGGCAGATGACTCATAGAGCATCTTTTACGGGGGGAGGAATCTGAGTGTCTGGAGACCTTGCAGGGGGTGGTGCATTGACATGTGGTGCTCTGAGCAAGGGCATTGCCTGTGTTCACACCAGAAAAGAAGCCAAGGACCTAACAAAAGTTCCCCTAAATTCTGTGTGGACTGAGCCATTAAACCCAAGTTACCAGCCTCCCCGCGTGACGCCTGAGAAACTGAATTGTGAATGCCTTTACAGACAGTATTGGGGTGCCTCCTTTTCCTTTAGAAAAAGAGGAAGAAGAGAAAAGTTTGCCTGTGTTGTATGATTCTTGGGTATTAAATGCTAATTTTAGTAAACTAATTGGATTTGACTTCTTAAAACTTACCTTGGAGAATTATAATTTGATATGCTATTTTGTGCCTTTTTTTTTGGAGACAGAGTCTCACTCTGTCACCCTCAATAGAGTGTCATGGTGTCATAGCTCACAGCAACCTCAAACTCTTGGACTCAAGGGATCCCTCAGCCTCCCAGGTAGCTGGGAGTACAGGTGTATTTTGTGCTTTTACAGTGGATTTTCGTTTCTTTTTTTTTTGGCCGGGGCTGGGTTTGAACCTGTTACCTCCAGCATATGGGGCCAGCGCCCTACTCCTTTGAGCCACAGTCGCCGCCCAATGGATTTTCTTTATTAGCCAGACTAATAGAAGTGAATATACTCAGTGGTGGTATAATTATTTTTACTTTTGGCTGCATGAGAAAAAACCCTCTTGGTGTCTAAATCTCAATTGCCCTGCTCATAGGTCTGGGTATATGTTTATAAAAGTCTTGAGTGTTTTTTCTTTTGTTTGTTTGTTTTCCTATTTTGGTTCTTTCTTACTCCCATTCGTCTATTCAGCAAATATTGATTGAGCACCTGCCCCCGAGGAACATATATTTTAGAGGGTGAAACAAAAAAGAGGTAAAAATATGGACGTGGTAAGAGCTATGGAGAAAAATAAAGTAGGGCAGTGGGGATGGGAACATTTGGGGAAGGGAGTCTACGGCTGGGCACCTACGGTGGTCGGGGACAGTCCCACTGAGAAGGTGACATCTGAGCAGAGACCTGAAGGAAGGCATGAAGGAAAAAGCCATAAAAACACCCAAGAAGGGGACAAGCCTCCCAGGGACGCCAGGCCGGCGCAGCAGAGTGAGAGAAAAGCAATAGAAGTGGGGAGTTTGTGGGGCCAGAGCTGTAAGGCTCGTCTGTGGGAATCAGGGACAAACACCCCCGGCATTTCTCTCCTGTGGGAGTTGCTTCCTGACGTGACAGTTCTTCTGTCTAGCCTCCTTCTTAATCTAAGCCCAGTTGGTTCAACATCCAGACTTGTTAAGGTTTCAAAGACAAGCAAGTAAGCACAACCCAAATAATGTTGTGTTTCAAATGCGGCTGTTGGCATCTCGGTGCCTGCTTCGCTTAAAACGCCCTTCTTTATGTCGTTTGCTGGGGAAAGCAGCATTTGCTGCTGACTTACTAAATGTGCCAAGCGTAGTGTCCTTCCCAGTCTGACCACGTGTACTTGACCCTCCGCGGGGATAGAATGTTGATACATTGGTTCATGATTGTATGGTGGGGCTCTTCGGTAGCGCACCTGACTTGGGGTGCACCAGGGCGTTTTTAGGAAGGGCGTGTGGGGTGTGATGGTTATGATGGCTGATTCCTGGACGTCCAGTCCGCTCCACTGTGGTCTTTCTGTTGACTCCCTCAGGTCCAATCCCCCTAGTTGTGGCTCTCCTGTGCTTCTTGCCGGTGATTGATTAAGGAATGGGCCAGTGACTCAGTCACGGCCATGCCGAGAGGGCTTGTAGGGTTTTCTTGCTTCAAAGAAGGAGACGAAGGGAAGATTGCCTTTCCTCCTCTGGTCACCGCTGCGTCTGAATGTGATGCCTGGAACCGATTCAGCCATCTGGTTACCAGCTTGAGAGGAAAATTGGCATCTTCTGAGCTCTAGAATCATCCTTCTCCGCTGCCCACTCTCTTTGGGCTCTTCACAGTGTGAGATGACATATGTCCTTATTGTCTGAGGCATGTGTTTGTGTTTCATTTACAGCTGAAAGTATCCTAAAATGATACTTTCATGATAGTTCCCTCTCTGAAGTCCTTTTCAGAATACATCATGTGGATTTACATGTAATGTTTTTCAGGAATATTTAGGCTCATGGACTCCTAACTTACTTTAGAAGGTTAAAGTGGAAACACAGTGACGCTAAGTTGCCCTTATATACTACCAGGAGTTTTGTTGCACGCAGAGACTATGATAATTTTGTGTGTTTAAAGAGCTGAAAGCGCTCTTTGGACCGTGTTAATTTATTCTGACGATCACTCTGTGCTATTTAAGTTAGAATAGTTGAACTGACAATAGTAAAAATGAAAAGGTGAGTTGTGAGATGTCAACCCTTGCCCACGCGCCAGATTCATTGCAGCTACCTTTGCATGAGCCCTTTACATTTTAAAAAACAAAATTCTTCTTTCGAGAACTCTGAATTCATCCCTTTCTCCCATTCGTTTATTAAGAGTATTTGTAAGCACATGTAACGTGGCAAATTGAGACACCAATATGCAGGGGTTTCAAGGTGGCCGGACTGAGGGCTCATCAAAATCTCTGTCCTTTTTCATCGTGTGACTGAGGTTAGTCAGAACATTACCATTTTATTTATTTTAAAGAAACATTTTTGGTGTCCCCTGCCCTCAATTCACCTATCTGTCAGTTCTTACAAAAGCTTGGAGTCCAGCTTTGCCTGCCAGAGGCAGAGTGAGCAGTAAAATAACAAGTTTGGCTAAGACCCTGGGAAAATGCTAACGAGGGGAGCGTTGTTTTGCATCTGAACTGAAATCTGAGCATTCCAAGGTAGCTTGGTGCCTATTTCTCTGATTGCTGAGCCTGGAGCCACCTGGCAGAGGTGGCCTCCGTCAATTCCAAAGCACACCCTGTTCTCTTTCAAAATCTTGTAGGGAGATGTGGACAGACAGTGCGAAATTGGTGTTCTCTTCCCAAACTCCCCATCCCAAGTGTCACTGACAAATGCTTAAAAACACCCATTTCTCTTTCTCCCTTTCCCCCTAAATACAACAAACAGGTAACCCTAGATGCCTAGCTGGAAGGTAGTTCCTTTGTAATTCCAGCAAAATCTAGAAACTCTTTGTATTGTGGTGTCCAGAAACATAAAATGGGAATTCCATGAAAAGATTTCCGCTAATGAACATTTACAGGGTACCCCTTGGTAAACCGACATTAAGAGAAGGGAAATTGTGAGCTGCAGACCCACACCCCCATGCCAGATTCTCTGTAGCTATGAGTGAGCCTAGATAGTTTAAATTAAAATAAAATATTGTTCAAGAACTTGGATTTTACGCCTTTATTCCATTCATTTATTTAGAGTATTTGTGAACACAGGTGAGCTATTATTTAAGCTTTGTCCAGATAAATTAAAATATGCTTTTGTCTCCTTGCCTGTTTGAAGGGGAAAGCGGAGGCGTGCGATGTTATTATAAAGCGAGGAGGCTGATTCTCATGTGAGGCTTAGTGCAAATCAGCTTACTGTTTATTTTGAAAAACACGCTGTTTTATGCAACACAGACTGTTTATTCGCTCATGTGTTATATTAAGCTTGCTCAGCGGGACGCGTAAGGAAACAAAGCTCATAAAACAGAGGGAATGAAGGGCATTGGGGGTGTGAGGAGGTGGGAGGACTTAGAAAGACAAGCAATGCATGGTTTGGGCAGTGCCCGTAGCTCAGTGGGTACGCTCAGTGGGTACGCACCAGCCACATAGACCAAGGCTGGTGGGTTCGAACCTAACCCGAGCCTGCTAAACAACTGCAACAACACAAAATAGCTGGGTGTTGTGGCGAGCGCTGTAGCTACTTGAGAGGCTGAGGCAAGAGAATCGCTTAAGCCCAAGAGTTGGAGGTTGCTGTGAGCTGTGATGCCACGGCACTCTACTGAGGGCAACATAGTGAAACTCTGCCTCAAAAAAAAAAAAAAAAAAAAGAGAGAGAAATGTGTGGTTTGCTCAGAGGAGTAGAGGAAGTGAGGAGATGGAAGAAGTTGAGGGATCCGTTCCAGTAAAGAATTGTGTCAGGCACAGTGGCTCACACCTGTAATCCCAGCACACTCAGAGGCCGAGGCAAGTGGATTGTCCGAGCTCAGGAGTTCTGAAACCAGTCTGAGCAAGAATGAGACTCCTGTCTCTACTAAAAATAGAAAAACTAGCCCAGGGCTGTGGCAGGTGCCTGTAGTCCTAGCCACTCGGGAGACGGAGGCAGAAGGTTCGCTTGAATCCAAAAGTTTGAGGTTGCTATGAGCTACAATGCCAACTCTGTTTCAATTAGCAACCAACCAAAAGGAATTATCAGCTGTGGGTTGAGAGAAGTAAGATTCCTTGATTATAAAGATCGTGCATGTAACTGGTCAAATGTTGTAGATTCTAGACATACATTTCAAGAGAAGAGGTAATATAATAAGAATATTGGCTAATGGTTAATGAATGTTTACCATGTATGAACAGAAACTAGTGGGAGGCTGGGCTCTGTTTACAATACCCAGTTAATTTTACTCTGACCTAGCCTATGAGTTGGGTACTCTTTTCGTTCCCATTGTTTTTGTTGTCTTGAGGAGGAAACTAAAGCTTAGATTAAATTTCATAAAGTCTCAGTTGGTAAGTAAAAAACCATGGTTTTGGACCAAGGCTCTGCCCCTAATGGCTGTCTCATACCATGCTTTTTTACTTGAGGAAATAAAACAAAATATACAACCAAAACACTTGGCATATTTTTTTCAACAGTGGCAGTAAAAGCATAGAATTTTTTATTTATTTATTTATTTTTTTGAGACAGAGCCTCAAGCTGTCATCCTGGATAGTGTGCTGTGGCATCACAGCTCACAGCAACCTCCAGTTCCTGGGCTCAAGCGAGTCTCCTGCCTCCGCCTCCCAAGTAGCTAGGACCACAGGCGCCCGCCACAACGCCCGGCCATTTTTTTGGTTGCAGCCACCATTGTTGTTTGGCCGGCCCAGGCTGGATTTGAACCCGCCAGCTCAGGTGTACATGGCTGGCGCCCTAGCCCGTTGAGCCACAGGCGCTGAGCCAAAAGCATAGAATTTTTAAGTTTAAAAGGTCTTTAGCATTCAGTTTATAGAGATGAAAGCAGAAGTCCCGGGAGAATGTTTTACATTTTGAAAACCACATCCTGGGAGGCACCTGTGACTCAGTGAGTAGGGCCCCGTTATACCAAGGGTGGATGGTTCAAAACAACCCCCTACCAAATTGGAAAAAAAAAAAAAAAAAAAAACCCAAAAAACCACATCCTATGGTACATTGGAAAAATTTCTACACTTCTAGTTTAATTTTCCAAAAAGGATGATAAAATGCATAATCTACTCTGTCAAATTTTCTCCAGTTAGTTGTTCATTGTAAGTGTGAGGGCAGGTGTCTATTTTCAATTCCAACTCTGTCATGAGTCATGGAGGAAGAATTACATGGACTTGGCAATTTGTACTGCAGGCAAAGCTGGGAGAGAGGATCTTTTCCTATGTTGTACTATCTCACTCCTCATGTGTAGGTTGAGGAGAATGGGGCTCTAATGTGGTATATTTAGAAAGTGTAGCATACCCATAGTAATGAAAAGTATTTTTGTGTGGGAATGCCCAGGGCTGTAGAACACAGGTTAAACATCACTTGATGTTTTCTAGATAGATCTTGATTGCTAGATAGAAAGAGATCACAGTATAAAACGAAACGGAAGGTGCAGAAAATTAAATTTAGAATGTCAATTCTGGGACATATTTTGATGAGACCATGGGAAAGTAGCCACAAATCATCCCTTGCACCGTGAAATTTGTGGCAGAAATTTCAAAGCTAAGTATGTTTAAATATTCTTGGATCTCGCTTCCCCTTTTATTAAAAAGACCTATCCAAATGCTGAAAATGGAATGAGGAGGAATTACATATGGATGAAATTGTCATGTTGAAGATTTTACATAGCTATCGTGACCTAAATATTTTCCCAGCCCCCAAATTAAAACAAAGCCTAGAGAATGATATCTAGAAAAACAGGCTGAAGCTATAAAAATGCCTCCACTGTCTACCCATTAGACATTTTATTGCCAAGTTTTCTCCTGAGAGATCGAATTTCCTAGTTGATTTATAACATGAAACTTAAGACGTAAAGAACTATGTCGCCCTTTCTATTTTAAGGGACCCATCAGTGCTCTTTGTCTCCTTATTCTCCAGCAGTGACTCTAACTGCCCCTAACTCTGCACTGATCCTGTGTATTTTCAATGCATTACGCTGTGGTTGATCTACTGTACCCTAAATTCCCATAGCAGCCTCATTAGTCTCATTAATGTGGTGTCCTGGGGAACTGCTGAGAAGAAAAGTTGGAATTAAAGTAAACTCTGGCAGATGAACCCTTCTCTCTTTCTCTTCTCCTGTTTTGTTACTGTCCAAATACTTTGCGTTAAAGGAGTACGATAAGTTGATTTCAGATAGTTGAGGGATGGTGTATTTGTGATTTTATGTGTTTGGGCAACTGACAAGTGTTTGATATGGGGTACAGGCTCCGGGGGAATCGGAATAGGGTTTGATATACATAATAGTGTGTGTGCCAGAGCCAGGATGGGCTGGATTATGTGTCAGTGACCCCCCAAACTTCACAGGCTTGTACCGGGGACATTTTTCCCCACTTCCTCAGTATACAGCCTTCATGGGCTGGTACCCACCCTGCCAGAGGCTTCCCAGGGTATTTCTAACCACGATCTCCCTTCCGGTGAGAAGGGAAAATTGTTTTCTGTTGGGACCTGATTCTTGGGCCAGAAAATCCAGAAACCTGTGATAGTAAGGACTGTTTCCTGACTTTCCTTGAGAAAGAGCAGTGTCAGTAGAGGATTAAGGTGGGCACAATGCCAACCACTTCTGTCTTGTATGGGGATATCTTCTTTTTAATAATCTATTAATGAACTGGGCGAGGTGGCTCACACCTGGGAGCACTCTGGGAGGCTGAGGCAGGTGGGTTGCTTGAGTTCAGGAGTTTAAGACCAGTCTGAACAAGAGTGAGACCTCATCTCTACTAAAAAATAAAAAAACTAGCCAGGGGTTATGGTGGGTGCTTGTAGTCCTGGAAGGCTGAGGCAAGAGGATCGCTTAAGCCCAAGAGTTTGAGGTTGCTGTGAGCTATGATAGGACAGCACTCTAACCAGGGCAAGAAAGTGAAACTCTGTCTCAAAAAAAAAAAAAAAGAAATTCTATTAATGACATTACATACAAGGCCACAGCCAAGTAAGTGACCCTAGGGCATGTTTGTTTGTTCCTTCTTTCCCTCATTCCTTTGTTTCTTCATCCCCTCAATAAATATTTATTGAACTATCACATGTCAATATATAACGTGTTGATTTTTTTAATCTTAGTGATTTTGAATTTGCTTGTGTAATCTTTGGTGTTTGTTTGTTTAACTCTTTTAATGTCTTTTCACTTTTTAGTTGCACTCAGGAGCAACATGTGTGTTTGTATATGTGTTTATTTTGAATTTTTTACTTTTGACTTCCTCCCAGGTATGGACCTGATCTATTTTAACATACTATGTAAATATCTTCTTACTAAATATTTGATAACCATGGAGTAAATGGTATTGGTTATATTTTTTCAATATCTCTATTAGACAGTTTTGATTAGAAAAATCATTCCATTCTATTAATATTTTAACTAGTGTCTTAAAATTTTATCTCTAGTACATACATATAATTTTTCCCTTATTTATTTATTTATTTATTTTTGAGACAGAGGCTCAGGCTATCGCCCTGGGTAGAGTGCTGTGGCATCACAGCTCACAGCAACCTCCAATTCCTGGGCTCAAGAGAGTCTCCTGCCTCCGCCTCCCAAGTAGCTGGGACCACAGGCACCCGCCACAAGGCCCGGCCATTTTTTGGTTGCAGCTGTCATTGTTGTTTGGTGGGCCCGGGCTGGATTTGAACCCGCCAGCTCAGTGTACGTGGTTGGTGCCTTAGCCCTTTGAGCCACAGGCGCTGAGCCTCCCTTATTGTTTTTTTTCCTAGTACTTTGAGTTGCTGTTTTCTTCCTTGGCTGTTTCACTTGTAGAGTCAAATGAGTCTAGTCTGTGTCCTATAAAGAGTAAAATTATCCCAGGGGAAGAACCTCATATAGGTCTGGTTCCTGAGTGCAACTAAGTTTTATTTCACAGTAATCAGTGTTCTCCTGGTTCATCTGGGCTTTCTTTTCCACACTTCCATTGCACGATCTGACTTGTAATGTGGTTCTGTAATTTTGTCTTTTTAGAACTCCATGGGCATAGGAAGTATCTTATTTATCTTTGCAGCCCACCACCCCTCCCTCACTCCATAGACCTCACGCAATACCTTGTATATAGTAGCTATTCAAGTAAAAGCTTATTAAATATTAAGGGGATGCATATTTCAATTGCCCTGTCTTGATTATATGAATCAAATTATCACATGAACCCCCAAATATGTACATCTATTATATATCAATAAAGACAAAGTGAAAAGCTTCTTAAGTGGATTTAATTTTCCTTGCTGATGGGGTTGAATTTTTGAGGCAACACAATGCAAAGAACATTTCTAAAATTATTTAATACAGAAAGTAGTTACAGAACTAAGGCTGAGGAGAGTGGGACAGAGAGCTTGCCTTGAAGGCTTTGTGTATGGAACGTTCTAGCCTGTTTAGATCGTCTTGACTTGTGATAAGGGAAAATTTGTTTCTTTTTTCCTATGTAAAAATTAATGTTCCTGAGATTAAAAAACACATGAGAAAGTAGCTTTTTGATACAATCAAGCCTTCTATCAATAACTTTTACACTTGTCTTAATAACTTTAGTATTTTCTTTTCAGGAGAGCAGTTGAAGCAAATTCTTCTGGGACCAAATCCAGTGTTTTGCCTTGAAGAAACATGATTAACTGACACTTCAGAAGCCACTTTATTGGTCTTTTCTAACTTGGGGCAAAGAACACTGCTCAATTGATGGTTTATGAACAGTCTGCTCTCAGGATTAAGGTGTGTTAAGGTGGCTCCTCTAGCGGATGACTTTTATTTTTTATTTTTTGGTAAATTACCTAGAACAGCTGTAGTGATGTCATCAGAGATGTCAGTGTGCTTGGAAGACTAAAGACAGGAAAGGGCTTCCCAGAGAATGAATGGGAAGGTTCAGCTTCTGTGCATAAAGGCAAGGCAATCCTTCACCAGCACCTCCGCTCCTTCCTGCCTCTCCAAGGAAGGGATGGATGGGAACTATTATTAATTGATCTTCCTTTTGCTATGGAATTCAAGGATTGGGGTACTAATGGGGAACAAATTATTAAAATTTCAAGGATTTTGTTCTGTGGCTTATGTTGCCTGAAGCCTCACTCTAAGGGACCAAAAAAGAGTTGCTGTGTCTCATGTCAGTGACACGATTTCTGTTGCTCAAATAAAAAATATCGCACCAGAATGCCTGGATAATCAGACCTTCCTTTCCTATATGTGGTAATAATTCTTATTCAAGGGAACTGAGGTGAGATGTATGCTCATTACGAAAGACTTCAGCAGGGGTATGATTTTAGGTTTCAATGAAAAGCTTTCTTCCAGAGTTACCAGGCTGCAGGACATAGGATTGGGAGTTGATGATGTTCGCTCGCAAGCCATGGACTTTCTTGGCAGTTCGAGAGCTTGTACGACCTCTGTGCTTCCAGACATGAGGGACTACCATTGCTGGTCTCCTATACCAATTGGGACCCACGCGTTTGGTGGCTTTCAGCTGTCCTGGTGGAACCCAGTGTCGTGTTCATGATAGTGAATCCCCTTCCGACTTCCTAATAAAGAGCCTTCATGCTCTTTGGATGAAGGTAAAAGAAAAAAATCTTTTGTAAGTCTGGATACCACCTGGGGGTCTTCATCATCCAAGTGGGGAGTCCTGGAGGGTGTGATCAGTGCAGTATCTATTGGTGGGTACTGTCAGTGGAGTCATTCAGCCCATCTGTACCCTTTGGGGCGGGTGCCAGGCTAATAAAAACAAAACGAAACCAGAGAAGCACAAACTTCACCTGTCCCACAACCACTGCCAGCCCTTCCTGCCTGCTTGTCATCACGGTAGCCCTTGGTGAGGCATGGTGGGTTGAGCCCCAGGGCTAGACTTGAATATCTAGTATTTAAAACCAAACTGCTGCTGCTTTCCTAGGTTCTCGCAATTTAGACTCTGGGCTACTCAGACTTTGGATGGAGGAATATTTACAAGTAGTTACTCAATGAATCTACTAGGTGCATATTACTGGATTAATGTTACAGTTATCATTTAAAAAATTCCCTGGGCTGTGTGCAGTGGCTCATGCCTGTAATCCTAGCACTCTGGGAGGCCAAGGCAGGCAGATTGCTTGAGCTCAGGAGTTCAAGACCAGCCTGAGCAAGAGCAAGATCCCATCTATACGAAAAATCAGAAAACTAGCCAGGCCATGTGGCAGGTGCCTGTAGTCCCAGCTAGTTGGGAGTCTGAGGCAAGAGGATCACTTGAGCCCAAGAGTGTGAGGTTGCTGTGAGCTAAAATGATGTCAGGACACTCTACCCAAGGCAACAGAGTGAAACTCTACCTCAAAAAAAATAATCCTGGAAATAAAATAAATGGGCCATATTTGTAAAGTTACGGCCCTTTGCCAGTAGAGTTTCATATAGAATGTACAAGTGTTGTTGTTCCATACCTTGCCTTGCTCAGAGCTGGGTCCATAGTGCTCAACATATAAGGTTGAATGAAAGAGATGGAGGGCCAGACAATTTACTGATGGAAGGCAGCAAAGTGGACAGGGCAAGAGTTGGGCTGGTGAGATTAGAGAAGGCTGAGCAGAGGTGAACATTAGATAGACTCTACCGGACAGAGCACCATCCCATTCAGTGCACTAACAGACTAAAAGAAATGCTCCCGGGAACTCCCTCTGTGGAATCGGTATCGTTGGATTTCTCTAACTTCATGCAAATATAATGTGACTCCACTGTGAATATGTTGGTGCTTATAACAAGCTGCACCACACTTATTGCTATCCCATTTTAGAGACAAGGAAGCCGAGACTCAGAGGAATCAAGAAGCTTGCCCAGAGTCTCATAATTGGAGCCTCTTTGTGATTTTTTTTTTTTTTTATTAAATCATAGCTGTGTACATTAATGCAATTATGGGGTATAATGTGCTGGTTTTATATACAATTTGAAATACTTTCATCAAACTAGTTAACATAGCCTTTACTGCATTTTCTTAGTTATTGTGTTCAGACATTTATATTCTACACTTAGTAGATTTCACATGTACCCTTGTAAAATGCACCATAGGTGTGGACCCACCAGTCACCCTCCCTCCACCCATCCTCCCCCCTCCATCCCCCTCCCCCTCCTCTTTCCCCTTCATCTTGGGCTGTAGTTGGGTTATAGCTTTCATATGGAAGTGTGGGTGCTTATAAATTGGTTTCATAGTAGGGCTGTGTTTGTGATCCTTAAAATTGGCGTACGTATACCCATGTTAGAAAGGTTAGGTTTTCTGGTCGCCCTTTTCTAGCCAACTGTATAGTGTCTGTTTGCCCCAGGCAGAAATAGGGAGAAGATGAGAAATAAGAACCTAGTAAGCTTGTTTTTGTTTGATTTTATGGAATCAAAAAGAATAGTTGAATCAACAGGTTTTATTTCCATCTGAAATAACATAGCATAGAATTTTTTATTTATTTTTATTTATTTTGAGACAGAGCCTCAAGCTGTCACCCTGGATAGAGTGCTGTGGCATCACAGCTCACAGCAACCTCCAATTCCTGGGCTCAAGCGAGTCTCCTGCCTCTGTCTCCCAAGTAGCTAGGACTACAGGTGCTCGCCGCAACGCCCGGCCATTTTTTGGTTGCAGCCGTCATTGTTGTTTGGCGGGCCCGGGCTGGATTTGAACCTGCCAGCTTAGGTGTACGTGGCTGGTGCCTTAGCCCATTGAGCCACAGGCGCCGAGCCTGAAATAACATTTTTTAAAAATTAAAAACATGTTTTTTTTTGAGATAGAGTCTCACTCTCTCCCCCTGGGTAGGGTGATGTGGTGTCATAGCTCACAGCAACCTTAGACTCTTGGGCTCAAGCAGTCCTCTTGCCTCAGCCTCCCCAGGAGCTGAGACTACCGGAGCCCAGCACAATGCCCAGCTAGTTTTTCTATTTTTAGTAGAGACAGGGTCTTGCTCTTGCTCAGGCTGATCTCGAACTCCTGATCTCAAGCAATCCACCTGCCTCAGACTCCCAGAGTGCTAGGATTACAGGTGGGAGCCACTATGCCTGGCTGGAAATAACATTTTCATTTTGTTTAGTTCTGCTTAAACATCTGTGATGGTTTCAACTCTTAGGAGTTCAGTTAAACTGTACTGAGGTTAAGTTTCCAAGATGGGACAATTATTGGCTTCAATCTTTTAGCACTAAAAATAGTCATGATGTTTTTGATAAATTCCAGGGGAGATCAGCAATTTGGTCTTGGAATGAGGCTTTTTCATTTTAGTTGCAGGAATCAACAACCCAGAATTACTTGCACCTATATCTTGATTGGGATTATTTCATAAAATTTCTTAGTTTTGACTTGGTCAGTATATAGGTTATGCATAGATTGGCATGGAAGAATGTGTTTGCTTCATTTTGAGAAGTTTTTATTATGTAAGCTTAGAAACTTGAAATTCTATAACATGACTTTGTATTTCTGAAGTGATGCCAGGACTTGGCATATTTTTCATGCCAAATTAAAATAAATTGTTATTTATAAGCAGTTACATCTGACCATGTACAATCTGATTGTTTGACTCATTATTACTCATCAGCAGCTGAAATCTGTGGCTTGAATTTTGAGTCAGTTCATTAGGAGATATTCAGCCAAAAAAACATTTCTTAGTGCTCCTGTGGGCCTAGAATATCAAGGGCGTTAATGCAGCCAGTAGTAAAGATGACTATTTCCATTACATTTCAAATTTGAATGACATACACATTTAGGTGAGTCAGAAAATGTATCCAGTGATAACCAGTAACAGCTTGATATTGGATTAATCTTTTAAATATTTGGACATCCTTGCTGTCATTTATACCAAAAATTCATCTATGTTGGGGAAAGAGGGGCGATTTGACAGCTGTAAGCTGGTTGGGGCTTTATTCAGAAATAGTGTTGAAATGAACTTACGGGCAGTTCCTATAAATGACATCATGATACAGTAACACTATATTCATCTTTTAGAAGTCCACTCCTGGCTGTTTTACCCAAATAGTGTAGCCAGACTTTACAGCTGCAGTGTAATTTGAAACAATGTGAAAATTGCACTGTCTACTCCTTCCAAGCGAAAGGGCTTATGCTGAGATAGTTTTCATGTCATAAATTGATTAAACTGAGTAATAGCCAACTTCATTTACTGTTCTCTGGCCCCTTTTATTAAAGCCCTTCCTCCTTAATGCAATCATTTCCATTTAAATTCTTTCAAAACAAAAGAGAAAAAAATCCTAACAGCTATTCCTTTATCCTTTATCTGCCTCAGAAGAGCTCACAATGGTTACTGTGTTGGGAATTCCTAAAAATGGGGTCATAGAAGGGCTTTACGTAAACCAGAAACAAACAAACAAACAAAAAAAACCTCCATCAGATTCTGAATGAAAGCACAGGGAAAAAAAAATACAGGGCTGTTTTAGCAGAGTAGCCCTGGAGGATGAATGCATTTTCGTTGCATCGCCTTCCAGAAACAAGGGTTGCAGTGACTGAAGCCCCAGTTAATACCTGTGCGCTTTCCCTGGAGGCTGTGTTTGCAATTCCTGGGGCCTGTAGATTGCATCTTGCACAATATTTGATTCTGCTCACTTCCGTTGGTTAATGCAATGCTTCCATTCTTCAGTATAGCTTCTTTTGGCTCAATTAAGATCTGTGCTCCTCTCAGTTTACTTCTCCTTCATCAAGGCCTGTGTTATTGGTGCTGTAGGAAGAATGATTTCTTCCTGTTCCCTCTGCTGGGTTTTTATCAATGGTCCTTCTTTGCCCTTCCCATGAAGGATATGCCCTCAAACCACTTTCTATCTTGACCTGGATGTGATAGCTCTGCT
Organism: Perodicticus potto; assembly: GCA_963574655.1. NCBI lineage: Eukaryota > Metazoa > Chordata > Mammalia > Primates > Lorisidae > Perodicticus > Perodicticus potto. The sequence continues at coordinate 1,576 of CAUYRH010039936.1, read as the reverse complement.
TGAATGCACTTAAATAAACCATGGTAGAAAATAGAACTGATTGTGCTCCCTGCAAAACAGCGCCCTTCCCCCACGGGCCAGCCGTCTCTTGTCCCATTCTTGGGATCCAGTGAGAAATATTTGTGGCCCAGGTGTTTTGTGGTTAATTTATGTGTTTCGGTTACATTTTTTGTTTTTGAGACAGAGTCTCACTATATTGCCTTTAGCAGAGTGCTGTATGTCACAGCTCACAGCAACCTCCCACTCCTGGGCTTAAGTGATTCTCTTGCCTCAGCCTCCCAGGTAGCTGGGACTACAGGAACCCACCTGGCAATTTTTTGGTTGTAGTTGTCATTGTTGTTTGGCAGACCTGGACTGAGTTCGAACCCGCCAGTCTTGGTGTATGTGGCTGGCGCCCTAGCTGCTGAGCTACAGCCACTGAGCAATGTTTCTGCTACAAATTGGTTCATTGGCCCATCCTCTGGCTTTCATCAACCCATGCCTAGATTAGTGAAACAGTTCTTCTGAGTTTCTTCCATGCTTGGTGCAGACCTCAAAAGAATTGTTGTCATCTTTTTGTTGGGTCATGGGCACTTAACAAACAAACTAACAATAAAAAATAATAAACACAAAACAGAGACTGGTTCTCTCTGCAGAAATATTCTTATAGACTACAGGGGCCTTAACTATTGCAGTGTCCTAGAGCCCTTTGGGTTCTCTGGTGAAGTCTATGGCCCCTCTCTGTGAATAATACTTTAAATGTATGAAATAAGACTTACTGTGGATACTGTCACAAGGAAATCAATTATATTGGAATAAGTTATGAAGATATTTTTTGATATAGTAACATAGGTGCTTTGCTAAAAAAAAAAAAAACCAAACTAACAAGATTCAATGGTGGGTCTAAACACTATTATAATTTGAAAGTATCGGTGGCAGTAAAGGATCTTTTCATCACCCAGAACAACTATAATATGACAAAAACCCTCTGATTTCTTGTTGTGACTAGGGCATGGATTTTGTTAACTCCACTGGGGTTTACTAATTGAGGGGCGTGTTACATTTTTGTTGGATTTAGTAAGATAAAGGTATAATTTTTTTCCCCTTCCAAGTTGATGGACACCATCAGCGTGACTCCCAGATTTCTTCCTGTCTATGGATGGTGTTTACTGGCCTTTTTACTTTAGTTGGCTGCCATGTACCATGGCCCCTGTTTGTTTGGGACACTGGTACCATCTTGTCTTTCCAGCTCACTTTGCTGGTGGTTGCTCCTCCTTGGCCTGACCTGGCCCTTGCCAATGTCCCACACTTAGGCCTTCCAGCTCATTCAGAGAAACTAATTCTGTCTGTAGTCACCCCCATCCTGTCCAAGAAATTCTTCATCACCATGAAGTTATTTCTTTTTGTTTGTTTGTTTGGTTTTTTTTGAGACAGAGTCTCAAGCTGTCACCCTTGGTAGAGTGCTGTGGTGTTACAGCTCACGGCAACCTCTTGGGCTTAAGCAATTCTTTTGTCTCAGCCTCCCAAGTAGCTGGGACTACAGGTGCCCGCCACAATGCCCAGCTATTTTTTGGTTGTAGTTGTCATTGTTGTTTGG